>CM019150.1:86320045-86333900 GCA_009733165.1 Naja naja
AGTGAACTGGTGAACCTGCAGGGCCAGCCGGCACCTCGAACGCCCACCTGTCGCCTCTTAGCGCCCCTCTGCTGACCCCCTTGGGGATGCTAAGAGGCAGCAGGGGGCGTTTGAGGTGCCGGCCCTGCAGGCTCACCCCATTGACTGTTGTACCACACCTGAACCGGTAGCCTCAGATGCAGCAGCATGTTGGGAAAAGCCGCCACCACCGCTTTCCCAAAGTGCTGCTGCTCTCACATTCTGTCTGTCCATCTGTCCGTCCGTCCATCCATCCATCCAAAAGGTCTGTCTGTTTGCCTGCATGCCTTCCTGCCTATCTACCTACCTGTCTGTCTTTTTGTCTACCTACCTACCAACCTATCTACCAATATAGATCTCTCTCTCTCTCTCTCCCCCAATATATCTCGCTCCATCACCCCATATACGCCCCCTTCCGTTCCTTCACCCCCATTTGCCCCTTTTAGTTCATCAGCCCCTGAAAACAAAATTGCCCCTTGGGGCGATGCTCAGAGTTAAGAACCACTGATCTAATCTCTTCTTTAAAACTTCCAGTGTTGAAGCGTTCACAACTTCTGGAGGCAAGTTGTTCTACAGATTAATTCTTGTAACTGTCAGGAAATTTCTCCTTAGTTCTAAGTTGCTTCTCTTGATTAATTTCTGCCCATTGCTTCTTGTCCTGCCCTCAGGTGCTTTGGAGAATAGTTTGATTCCCTCTTCTTTGTGGCAGCCCCTGAGATATTGGAACACTGCTATCATGTCACCCTTAGGCCTTCTTTTTGTAAGACTAGGCATATCCAGTCCCAGCAACCATTCTTTATATCAGGGGTCGCTAACTTTTGGACTTCAGGGACCACCAAACTCATAATTTTAAATCTCAGGGACCACTAACTGGTTCTGTGGGCATGGCCTAATTTGTGGGTGTGGCTTGGTGGTCATGTGACTGGCTGGGCATGGCTTGTATGTAAATATTATAAATATTTATATAAATATTGAATTTTTTTATGAAAAAAGAGCAATTTGTACCCAAAATCAGGCAAAGCAGGCAGGCAGATTGAGTTGCTCACAGAATCATTCAGTGATCTATCTATCTGCCATCGGCTAGCTCAGTCTCTCAAATTTGCTTGCCGTGAATTCTGCACTGAATAATAGAACTTTCAGTCCTAAGGGAGGTTCGGCTGTGCTTAAAAGTAGAGCTGAAGATCTAAAGACTAGCTAGAAAGCAAGAAATCCAACCATTTCCTGCTTCCTAGCTAATCTAAATCTCCTGGCACAGCAGAACAGATGATGGTCGGAAAAAGGAAAAATAGCAGTTTAGCAGGCAAGTTTGCCCGGTAAGGAGTGAGTGGGCGGAGAGGGTTCCTGCGGGCCATGTGTGCGGCGCAGCCTTGTGCTTCTGCACAGCCTGGATTAATTGCTTTGGGGGGGGGGTGCTCTGGGGGTGAGATTTCTCTGCGGCCCACCAGTTGGCGACCGCTGCTTTATATGTTTTAGCCTCCAGTTCCCTAATTATCTTTGTTGCTCTTCTCTGCACTCTTTCTAGAGTCTCAACATCTTTTTTACATCGTGGCAACCAAAATTGGATGCAGTATTTTAAGTGTGGCCTTACCAAGGCATTATAAAGTGATATTAATGCTTCATGTGATCTTGATTCTATCCCTCTGTTTATGCAACCTACAACTTTAACCTAAAGGAGGTTAAAGGTAAGAAAGATAAAAAAATGGTTAACTGCAAGATGCAGACGATTGTATCTTAGATTTGAGGAAGAGATAAAAGAAAAAAGCTCTTGTTGCTTGTGAAATATGAAGTCCAGATTATAGTTTAATTAGGTGAGTGCTAAAGGTTATGCAATGGGACAGGGCAAAGTATGGAAGAAAAAAAAAACTAATGGTGACAAGGAAGAAAGAAGAAAGTTATCTCAAAAATGAATATAAAATCCCCTATTTGGGTGTGGTAGGGACAGTGAGAAGGAAAGGATGTTTGAAACTAGCAGGGCACAATGTTCTGCCTCTAATGACAGAAAGACTATTTTATGAGAAGGAAATGGAAAAGAGAACACAGGAGTTCTGAAGAATATCAGAGCAATCCTGTCAAATGAGTCAACAGTGCATGAAGAACTGGGACTTTCACTTTTGAGAAAAGCTGACAAACAGTTTAGAAAGCTAGATCAAGACAACTGAAGATGCTACATCGAGCATGACTGAAGTGGACTGAAGACCTGGTCCACAAAGTCAGAACGGAACAGTCAACCTCAGGAAACATGGTGGAAATAATGACTGCATTTTGAAGGGTGGGGTAGGAGAGTAGATTTCGTCAATAGCTTAGGTTATTTATATATTTGATTTGTATACCACCTTTATTAGGCAGCTTTCATGCCTACAAGCAGTCCTCAACTTATGACCGCAATTGAGCCCACAATTGAGGCTGAGCAGCTGATAGGGAGTGGGAGTGTGGCTCCGTTGGCTGTGGAAGAAACTGGGGAAGGGCAAAGTCCGGCTTGGCAGAGCAGGGGAGAGGTAGAGCAAGGGAGAGGGAATTCCGAGGAAGATCAAGGCCCACCCCCTCTTCATCCTAGGGCACGCAGGGAGGAATGGAGAAGGAAGCAACGTGAGTGGCATGGCTTATGGGGGAGGAAAGGGCCCTGATTCCCTTCATTAGCTGCAGCTGGAAACACAGTGTTTAAAAAGGGAAGTTGTGCACAGCAAACTATTGGTAGCAAATTGTGAATTATCTGGTATCGTCGAGACTTATATGTGTTTCTGGCTTCTTCTCAACTGTGTGTGTTTTGGCTGTGCTTTCAAGTCTGCAATTCCTTCTCTTGCCCTGTCAAGTTAATTACTGCAGCGTGGTTTGTTTGGATTTTTAGTTGCAGTTTGTATGTACTTTGTTTTCAGATTGAATTTCCTCCACTTAAAGACTGTTCCTGGCAGAGTTTTTCTCCAGCCGAAAGTAACCTGGACATTGGGGGCAAAGTTGGAGATAATAAAGGGACTCTTCTTGCTTATTGTGTTGCCTTTATGCCACGCCCCGGGTCATCACATGAGTTTTGCCCCATTTTACAACTTTCCATGCCACATTGGTTAAGTGAATCACTGCAGTTGTTAAATTAGTAACAGGTTGTTAAGTGAATCTGGTTTCCCCTTTGACTTTGCTTGTCAGAAGGTTGCAAAAAATGATCACATGACCGGGACACTGCAACTATCATAAATGTGGGTTAGTTGTCAAGCATCCGGATGTAAATCATGTTACCATCGGGATGCTCATTTTAGTGCCATTGTAACTTTGAACGATCACTAAGCGAACTGTTGTAAGTCTAAGACTACTTGTAGAACTCCTGTAGTTGTGTAGTTTCTAGCCCAGCACCTTAACCACTACACCAGACTGGCTCTCTATGATATGAGTTCTTATTATATTTAAGCGCTTGTATTTTATTTATTTATGTTTATTAAATAAATCTGCCCATTTACCATAGGAACTCTGGGTGTAGAATGACTATAAGTTGCTCACAACAATTCTAAGTCATAGACTGAAAACAAATTTTGCAAGAATAATTGGAAGGGGTTCAGGTTGGGGAAGGCATATGGGGGGCAGCACAAGCTGGGGGAGTAAATGAGAGGGAGGCAAAGGCCAGGAAGAGTGTGCAGAGATTCCTTCATCCCTGTTCCCTCTCTTCCCTCTCTTCCCCTTCCCCTCCCTTCTCTTTCCTTTCCAGGAAGCAGTAAATGGCTGCTGCTGACTGAGAAAGAAAGAGAAGGATTGTGAGGTAATCCAAAGAAAGCAATATATATCCTTTAGTTTCTTCATTTTACCACCAGCCTCCAAGTAAAAGCTGGCGGCTGAGAAAAGGAGTGGGGGGAACTCATCAATCCCTCTCCACTCTGCATCCTATTCTTTTACAACTGCTAAACATTTCTTCCCTCTAAATCAGGGTCCCCAACCCCCAGGCCACGCAATCTGCAACTGGGCCACATGAGTGGCGGGCTGATGTGCACACGCAGGCTTGCACAGCTCGACTTGCAGTCAAGCTGTGTGTGCACGCACATGCTCACTGACCTGACGCTCGTGGGAGTCAAACTGTGCCCACCACTCACAGGAATCAAGTTGTGTGCGTATGGGTGTGCGCCGGCCTGCAGCTCACATGGCCTGGTTCCCTTCTCCCCTCTCACCAGCCAGACCATCAAGCCACAAAGTTGTGGACCGCTGCTTTAAATCTCTTTAATAAAACTAAGCTATAAGGCAGGGATGGGATTCAAATTTTTTAACAACCAGTTCTGTGAGTGTGGCTGGGTGGGTGTAGCTGGGTGGCATGGCTTCTACTTTTTTTACAGAACATTTCCACACACCCACACCCACTTTTGGGCCTCCTGGGCCTCAGGGAAGCTTCCTGGGGTGGCTTTTTTAAAATTCACATTTATATGACGCCCTTCTCCGGAGACTCAGGGCGGCTTACAATTGGCAGCACAACCCAATGCGCTCAGCAATAGCCTTCATTCTATTGTATATGCCTGCTTATTACTAGGGCTTTTGCCCCCCCACGCATTTTACAAAGTCAGCTTATTGCCCCCAACAATCTTGGCTCCTCAATTTACCTACCCCAGGAGGATAGAAGGCTGAGTCAACCTTTTTTTTTAATTCATATTTATATGCCGCTCTTTTCCGGAGACTCAGGGCAGCTTACAATGTTTGGAGCACAACCCAATGTGCTCAGCAATAGCCTTCATTCCATTGTATATGCCTGCTTATTACTAAGTGGCATTTTTACAAAGTCAGCTTATTGCCCCCAACAATCTTGGGTCCTCAATTTACCTACCCCGAGAGGATGGAAGGCTGAGTCAACCTTGAGGCTGGTGGGATTCGAGCCTGCACTAATTGCAGGCACCTGGAACTAAGTGCTAGCTGTTTAACAGCCTGCACCCCAAGGCTCCCAGAAGCTCCCAGAAGGCTTCCCTGGAGCCCAGGAAGGCAAAAAACAGAGCCTAGGGGGAGCATGCAGGAGTGGTGGTGCTGCACACACCCCCGGAGCTCCATTTTTTGCTTTCATGGGCCTCGAGGAAGCCTCCTGAGTGAAGCAGTAAGACAGCGAGGGGGATCGCGGCATAGTTGATCATTGGAACAGCTGATCATTGGGATGGGGGGAAAGAAATACCTTAAGGAGTAACTGGGAGGGGGAGAATGCAATCAGCGATGTCAGGCATGCACGATAAGGGCAGGGAGGGGAGGGGAGGATGAAGAGGGGAGGGCCCAGCCAGGGGCATGATTTGCTAGTTCTACAAACTGCGCAGAATCATAACAACCGGTTCTATAGAACCAGTCTGAACCAGTAGAATCCCACCCCTGCTATAAGTAATAATTTCACCACTTTGGCTTGCCTGGCCAGCAAGGCAATGTGGAGAGGAACTTCTTTCTTTCCTTTTTGTTATGTATGTAGTTTGAATGTCATTGGTTTAGTTTGAATTGTTCTTGTAAAATGTCAAATATGATTGGTTTGAAAAGTGCGGGAAAACCCTGCACTCTGATTGGCTGGCAACTGCGGCTGCTGGCTATAAGTAGCAGCCGTAGCCCAGCCAAGACGGGTCCATTCGAGCTGTAGTCACTAATAAACTCTTCACTGAAGCTCTTCGCATCTGACTCTTCATGCAAACTTAACACTGGCGACGAAGGTGGGATTCCCTGAAGAGAAGACGATGCGAAGACAAGCAGAAGAGCGAGATGGCTGCGCTGAACACCCCCAGCCCCTTGATCCGTGGCAGAAGACTGGGAATCGATGCGGATCGCTTAAATGTATTGGAAGGAAACGACGCCGACATCTCCAAGAAGTGGAAGAGGGTCTTTCTTTTACGCACTGCGGTCCGCAGTCTTCAAGATGGCATTGGCGGGAGCTGCAGACGGAAGGTAATGGAATGGCCTGATTTAGAAAAGCTTTTAAGAGCCCATTACCCCCAAGTATCGTGCCTCATTAAGAGACACAATTTTACCGTCGGGATCAAGGGATAGCGAGAATGTTAATGACTTCGTGGCAAGTTTAAGGGACATTGGGGTGCTTGTGACTTTACCAACTTAGAAGAGGCCATGCGTGATTGGTTTGTTTTAGGCCTCAAAGATAAGGTCTTACAAAGCAAACTATTAATGAAACCTAAGATCACGTTTAAAGAGGCCATTGAAGAAGCTGTTTCAGCGGAAGCCACCAAGTCCTCAGCAGCGCCATGAAAAGATAAACAAGGCCTCAAGCCAGGCCTCAAGCCATTCTGATGGGGAAAAATCCACAACAGCCCATTGCGAACAAATAGACTCTGATTCAGATGGCAGTGAGGCAGAGGAGGGGATTTTTAGACTCAGAATGGAGAAAAAAAGAAAAGACTCTGGGAAAAACAGGCAAGGATTCTATTGCAGAGGCTGTGGGGGGGGCCCACCCCACCCCCGCACTGAATGCAAGTTCTTTGACTCCATTTGCCTACGTTGTGAGAAACGGGGTCACATAGCCAGAGTCTGCAAATCATCCAGAACTCCACCTAGTAGGAAAAAATTTCCTGATAAAGACTTTAAGCCCAACAATTTCCTTGAAAAGATGGGGCGAAATTTAGAAGCAAATGGCAAGAATGAAACTCACCAAACAATCACTATTGGTCATTCTGCACCCTTAAATAGCAGAAAAGTACACGTGAAGGTGTTTATTGAAGGAAGGCCTTGCCAAATGGAAGTGGACTCAGGCTCTTACTTATCTATGGTGTCTTGGGACACTATCCACAGACTCTTTCCCAACATTCAGAAGAAGCATTTCCAGAAGCAAGCACTGACTCTTAAAGACTACCAAGGAACAAGATTCCAGTAGTTGGAGCAAGAGATTTCAACGTGCAGTTTAAAGGCCACACCAAACGTTTGCCTCTGACCATCGTGGACAAGGATCGCCCAAGCTTGCTGGGACTTGAGTGGTTCAAGCCACTAGGCATCGAGGTGACTGGCATCAATCACGTGAGCAGCTCTGAATGGGAGGAGTCCTTGAAGTCTGAGTTTCCAGAGGTCTTCAGCGAAGGACTGGGCAAGTATATGGGGACCCCTATTGCTTTCAGCCTAGACCCCAAGGTGCCCTCGATTCGTTTAAAGCCCAGGAGGGTCCCATTTGCTTTAAAGGAAAAAATTGATGCACAATTAGATAAACTCATTGCTCAAGGGGTTTTAGAGCCTACTGACCATTCCAGATGGGAAACACCCATAGTCACACCAGTCAAGGCTGATGGGTCAGTGAGAATCTGTGGTGACTATAAGGGGACACTTAACCATGCTGCAGCAGAGCGCATACCCAGTACCAGTGCATCATCTGCCCATTCCTTGGCAGGGGTACAGTATTTGCCAAACTGGACTTGGCTCAGGCATATCAACAATTAACAGTTGATGATGCCACTGCAGAGGCACAAACCATTGTGACTCATAGAGGTGCCTTCAAATGTAAAGGTTACAATTTGGAGTAAGCGTGGCACCAGGCACCTTTCAAAGCCTTATGGAAAGGATGCTCCAAGGACTGCCAGGGGTAGTGCCTTACTTTGATGATGTGTTAATCTCTGCTGAAAATTATTATTATTATTATTATTATTACATTTATATGCCCTTCTCCGGAGACTCAGGGCTGCTTACAATTTTGGGATACAACCCAGTGTGCTCAGCAATAGCCTTCATTCCATTGTATATGCCTGCTTATTACTAAGTGGCATTTTTACAAAGTCAGCTTATTGCCCCCAACAATCTTGGGTCCTCAATTTACCTACCCGAGAGGATGGAAGGCTGAGTCAACCTTGAGCCTGGTGGGATTCGAGCCTACAGCAGTTGTAGGCAGCTGGAACTTAAGTGCAGGCAATTAACAGCCTGAGCCACCAAGGCCCTATTATGATCTATGACTGATTACTTTGTTGTTTGTATGTACACTGAGAGCTTATGCACCGGAGACAAATTTCTTGCGTGTCCAATCACGCTTGGACAGTAAAGAATATTCCATTAAAGAACATCACCAACACTTTGAATTGAGCCTGGAAAAAAACTGGTAAGAAGTGTAGATCTTGCAAAAGACAGGTCCTGCAATCCCAGAAACACAACTGCATTCTTGACTAGTTATAAGTTTTGGAAAAATCATTTCAAGGAAGTTGCAAGTACTGCTTCTTGTTATAATTCAATCTTCAGGGGGCAATACTAACTTATTGCAAACAATATCCTTTCAAGTATATATGCACAACTTTCAGCTGTGGGTGACTCCCAAAAGATCAGCAAAGGATATCACGCCTTATTTGAATCACCTGACTATATTTCGTTATGTTATCAATGGATGAGAAGTTAGTATGATCCCTCACTATTTTTTAAGACATGACTTTATCTCCCACTAATGCCTATTCTTTGCTCTCTTTAGGACATGCCTCTATCACTAAATACTATTATTTGTCATTTCCAAGGAAACAGACCCCAAAAATAAGATAAAGATTTAAGTCTATAGAAAGATCAATAATAAGTAACGTATCTTTTAAAATTATAAATACTTTACTTTAAATATATACATGTTTGTAATAATTAGTAGCCTACCTTCTGATGCAAGAGATGGTTCTTCCTGTAATGTAGTTGTTTCTAAATAGGTCTGGAGTGGCTCATAATTGTCAGAAGAAATCTGAATGATGCTTCCAATATTGATGCCCAGATCAGACAGTATAGGTAAAAGTTGAGGATTGTGAAAACCAGTAATTATGAAATAATACTGAGCACCATCATCTGGTTCATCATCTGTTTGAAATATTATATAGAATCCCATGCTTTGATTAAGATATATGGTTTGGGATAATATCTAAATTGGCATCTTCAGTTGATGGTCAGGTACATGTGTGTATAATGTAATACACATACATGTACATATGCATACAGTATATATTCATATGTTCCATACATTTATTTTCTTTATATGACCATCCATCACATGTAAATGACTTGGGACAGCTACCAATTTAAAACAGATAAAAACCAAATAAAAGAAATAAACAAAATTGTAAATTACATATATAGCATAAAATAGCAACTCACAGTATCCTCCACTCAATTCAACCAGGAAATGGGTTCACCATACTATCAGGCCCCAGGATTTATGGTAAACCAGGTTTTTAATGCCTTGCAAAAGGCCAGTAAGCAGGGGCAACTCTGATCTCTGACAAGAGAACATTCAAGAGGCTTGCTGCCCCAAATAGCATCTCACAAAATAATGGCTAGATTTTTATTAAAAATCATAGGAAGGTTAGAAGGTAGCATTTCATATCTGTACAATTGTTTCATTTACACCCATTCACATTTTTCTTTCATTTATAATTATCAAATATTACTTGTAACAAATTCAACTGAAATGACTGATATTATTGTTCAATAGTCCTATAGAAAATTTTATCACTCTAGTTGCTGTATGGTTACTTAGGGCACTTGTCACTAACCCTCAAAAAGACATGGAATCATTTTTGGTGTTACACAGTTTATCCAAAACCAAATCACACTGACTTCAGCGAGGCTAACTCCAAATTAAGGTGTGAATAAAATTGCAAGCTTAGGGTATTTTTCAATTCACTGAATATCCTTCTGATTCATGTATTCAGAAATTTCATGATGAAGAACTGAATCTACCATGAACTTCCTGCTTGGACTTTATGAAACAATCTTAAGATTTGAATTTTGAGCATATATTGTCATTTATTGGTTTAGCTGAAACATCAATCACACAATCAGTTATTTATGAGAGAAAATGCTTTTTCTTTGCATGCTGAAAAAGCAGCATTGACTATGTTTGCCCTGAGAAAACAAAATCCACAGAGGTAATATTAGATCAACAAAAGTTATATAATATTTGGAAGCTTTGCTGGATGTCTAAGATAGAAATTATTTTACCAAGTGGAACTCAGTTGTGCTACCTGATAATGCCCAATTTGCACATTTGAGATTTTTTTACTCCATATAAAATGCAAACTAGCATAAACATGGTTATTTGCTAATCACATTTCCTTTCCACCCACAAAGACCTTTTCTAATGGACAATTCAAAGTAACTTAAATACTTGCAACTACTTTAAGACTTGTGGTGAATCTTGTATAATGTATGAAACAATCTGAAAGAAGTCTGGAATGGAAAGATTCACTTTTAGGAGGGGATACAATACTGCACGTTTTACCTACCAATGAATTTATCAAGTTCATCTTCTTCCCCACGTCTTTTAAGTTTGGTATCCTTTTTAACAATTGTCGCTGATATATTTGGTGAATCAGTAGACCGCTTTCCTTTGCCTCCTTTTCCAGCCTTGGCAACCGCAGGCTTCTCTTTTTCCTTCTCCTTCTTAGGTTTTCCTTTCCCCTTCCCCTTGTCTTCTTGTGAAGGTACTCATTGAAGGAAGGCCTTGCCAAATGGAAGTGGGCTCAGGCTCCTATTTATCTATGGTGTCATGGGACACTATTCACAGACTACTCTCAAACATTCAGAAGAAACATTTCCAGAAGCAAGCACTGACTCTTAAAGACTACCAAGGAACAAGATCCAGTAGTTGGAACAAGAGAATTCAACGTGAAGTTCAAAGGCCACACCAAACGTTTGCCCCTGACCATTGTGGACAAGGATCGCCCAAGCTTGCTGGGACTTGAAGGTTCAATCCACTAGGCATCCAGGTGACTGGCATCAATCACATGAGCAACTCTGAATGGGAGGAGGCCTTGAAGTCTGAGTTTCCAGAAGTCTTCAGCGAAGGATTGGGCAAGTATATGGGGACCCCTATCACTTTCAACCTAGATCCCAGGCTGCCCCCAATTCGCTTAAAGCCCAGAAGGGTCCCATTTGCTTTAAAGGAAAAAATTGATGCACAATTAGACAAATTAATAGCTCAAGGGGTTTTAGAGCCCACTGATCACTCCAGATGGGAAACACCCATAGTCACACCAGTCAAGACTGATGGGTCAGTAAGAATCTGTGGAGACTATAAGGGGACACTGAACCATGCGCAGCAGAGCGCATATCCAGTTCCAGTGGTGCATCATCTGTTACATTCACTTGGCAGGGGTACAGTCTTTGCCAAATTGATCTGGCCCAGGCATATCAACAACTAACAGTTGATGATGCCACTGCAGAGGCCCAAACCATTGTGACTCATAGAGGTGCCTTCAAATGTAAAAGGTTACAATTTGGAGTAAGCGTGGCACCAGGCATCTTTCAAAGCCTTATGGAAAGAATGCTCCAAGGACTGCCAGGGTAGTGCCTTACTTTGATGATGTGTTAATCTCTGCTGAAAATGACACTCAGTTACAAGAAAGACTCAGAGAAGTCCTTACCAGATTCAGGAAAGCGGGTTAAAAGTCAAGGAAGAAAAATGCACTCTTAAAACTGACAAGGTTGAGTTCCTGGGCTATATGATTGACAAGCATGGCATCCACCCTACCGATGCCAAGGTTCAAGCAATCAAAGAAGCCCCTAGACCTAAATGCAAAACAGATTTGCAAGCCTTCCTTGGACTCATTAACTTTTATCACATGTTCCTACCTCAGAAGGCAACCATTGCAGAACCATTGCACAGATTACTTGACAAAAAGTCTGTTTGGGTCTGGGGAGGAAGGAACAATCAGCATTTAACAGTATTAAAAGACTAATCACGCCTGATGCTGTACTGATACAGTTCTCTGAGAATTTGCCTGTTGTACTGACTTGTGATGCATCCCCTTTGGAGTGGGGGTTTGAGCCACAGGCTTCCCAGTGGGAGAGAAGCCCCTATTGCATTTTACTCTGACTTTGACCAAAGCAGAGAGGAATTACAGCCAATTGGACAAGGAAGCATTGGCAATTGTTGCAGCTGTCAAGAAATTTCATGAATATTTGTATGGGAGAACATTTACCATTGTTACAGATCACAAACCTTTGTTAGGCATTGTGGCAGGAGACAAACCTACACCTACTATCCTGTCACCAAGAATGCTGAGGTGGACTGAATTTCTTGCTGCTTATTCATACAAACTTATCCACAAGCCTGGCAAGGACATTGGACATGCTGATGCACTGAGTCGTTGCCCACTTCCTTGCCACAAGGAGGACTTTGAACCTGAAACACACACCTTTTCCTAGAAACTGTTGCCAAGCTTCCAGTGCATGCTGCTGAAATTGCCAGAGAGACTGCCAAAGACACTTTATTGGCTCCTGTTATAGGCTGGATTAAGAAAGGTTGGCCTCTTCAAGATCTACCTCACCTGGCCCAACCTTTTAAGTCCAGGCAAACTGAATTATCTGTATTAAGAGGATGTATTTTGTGGGGTAACAGGGTGGTTATTCCTGCAAAACTGCAAAAAGAGGTTTTGGAAATGTTACATGAGGGTCATCCTGGTATTGTAAGGATGAAGGGATTGGCCAGGAGTTATGTATGGTGGCCAGGTATTGACAAAATGGTTGAAAACTGGGTTGCATCTTGTCCCAACTGTCAGGTAGTCAGGCCTGCCCCACCTCTCACCCCCAAACAGGAATGGGAATGTCCTAGGGGCCCATGGTCTAGGATTCACATTGATTTTGAGGCCCTACCAGAGGGCACACCTTCTTATTATAGTAGATGCATATTCCAAATGGCTAGAGGTAATCCCTATGGCATCCACCACAACTGATGCTGTCATCAAGCAGCTCAAAACTTTTTGTAACCCACGGGTTACCTGATGTTCTTGTCTCTGACAATGGCCCTCAATTTACATCCAACCTTTTGAATCCTATTTAGCACAACAGGGTATCAGACATGCCCTCACTGCCCCTGGGCACCCTTCGCTAACGGCCGGCTGAACGCATGGTACGCTTTTACCAAGGAGAAACTTCAGCAACTGGGTCCTGGGGACATCACTGAGAAAGTTGAAAACTTCTTAGTGTTCAGCACATCACTCCTAACCCATCTAATAACTTATCCCCAGCAGAGTTGTTGATGGGTAGGAAACTTAGGTCTTCCCTTGACCGCCTTCATCCCACTTACGCACCCAACGCACCACTAGATTCCACTTCCAAAGTTCGCACATTCAGTGTGGGTGATTCTGTTTATGCTAAGAACCTTATGGGTGAACCTTTGTGGATTCCTGCTGAGATAACTCAAATCACAGGCCCTCGTTTACAGGGTGCAAACAGAGGATGGAGTCCTCTGGAGCAGGCACATTGATCAACTTAGATCCAGGTTTTCTCAGGAACATCGCACTTGTTCCTCTCTAGTTCCCTCACCTGATGTCAATTCTAGGGGAAGGGGAGGACAGGAGGATAATCAGCAAGCAAGAATCCATCCCATGTGTAACGAGCCATTACGACAGGAACCATTCCAAAACCTGTCACAATGCCAAAATCCATCCTTAGAAGTGGAAGATTGTACATCACTACCTGACTTGGGTGCTGACATTGGGCTGGAGATGGGTTGGGAGGAGAGACCAGATTCTAACAATCAAACAGGGTCTTCTTTCACAGGAAGTCCCAGTAGGGAAATGTCAGCAGACACATTTCCTCTCTCACTGGGTGAGAATGTTAAAACTTCTGAACCACGAAGGTCTCAACGACACGAAGAGCCCCACCTATTTAAAAGAATACATTAGATAGGTTGGGGTTTGGTATGGACTGAACCTAGTGGGAGGGGTGTTATGTATGTAGGTTTGAATGTCATTGGTTTAGTTTGAATTGTTCTTGTAAAATGTCAAATATGATTGGTTTGAAAAGTGCGGAAAACCCTGCACTCTGATTGGCTGGCAACTCAGGCTGCTGGCTATAAGTAGCAGCCGTAGCCCAGCCAAGACGGGTCCATTCGAGCTGTAGTCACTAATAAACTCTTCACTGAAGCTCTTCGCCTGACTCTTCATGCAAACTTAAC
>CM019150.1:86334900-86451859 GCA_009733165.1 Naja naja
TATCTTTTATATAAAGTACTACTCCTCTTTTTTTTTTTGATCTAAGCGCATAAACATATTACCTAATTTTTATTCTCTAATAGATGTTTCTGTTTTTTTGGTGATATGGACTTCTTGTAGTGCTATAATGTCTGCTTTTTGAGTTAGTAAGTGCTTAAAACCTTTTTCCTTTTTACCGGTGAGTTTAATCCATTTATATTCCAAGAATAGGTCAGATAGATTTGCATTTTTTATTGGATCTATATGTTGCGTTTCTTTGTGTGATTCTGATGTCCATGGGTTCTTCTTTCCATCTGACTCTCTAGCTTCTTCCCTGTCTTCATCTACTCCTTCCCTATTTGTTGATCAAAAAACATCTCTGCCTTCTCTATAGTATCGATTTTATATTTCTTGTCTTGCCAGGTAACCATTATACCTTCTGGGATTAACCATCTGAAATTAATATTTTGTTTTATCAGTTTGGTCGTTAAAAATTGATATGGTCTTCTTAAATCTCTTATTTTTGGGGGTTTGTTTAAAAATTATTATTGTTTTGTCGGCATATTGTAAAATATTATCTCTGGATCTATATAAATTTCATCTCTAAGTGATTTCTTGACAAATTTAGCGTGTATCTCTCTTGGTAGGTTAAATCTCCTAGCATAGTTGGTTTGGACTCTGTACAGTTCGTCAATTTCCTTCATTAGATCTTCTTTTTGCATCTCTAGTGTGCCAGCTAGAATATCTGTCATAACCTCCCATAAATTTTCTTCCCTTTCTTCCTTCACGTTTTGGAATCTTAAATAGTATGCAGCTTTTTCTGACTCGAGATGGATGATTGCAGTTTCTAATTCTTTGTTCTCTCTTATTAACTTTTCTGTCAACTCATCTACTCTCTTTTCCTCTTTAATCACCTTTGTTTCTATTTCTAGTATTTTTCCTGATTTTTCCTCATCTCCTGCTGAAATATTTCAAATTTTAGTCTATCTTTTGTATCTTATCTTTCAAATCTACTTTAACCGATCCAATTTCCTCTTTCATCTCCTCGTGATTTTTAACCATCATCTCCTCCTGCATGCTTAGCAATAAACTTTGTAAATCCTTGGAGGAATTTGCTTTTTAGGGAGCGTTTCCTCGATTGTCTTTTGTGCAGAGGACTCTGCACTGTCATGGTAGTTGATAATTGGTTAGGGGCTTTCCTAACTGTGCCAGTCTTAGAGGTATTATAGTAGTACTTTCGTCATTTTCAAATTTCACTTGAAATTTTTTCACAATATCAATTAACTTCACTTTTTCCCTTATTTCTTTCCACCCAAGTCAAGTTTATATCCCAATCTCCTCCTCTTTTGTTTTAGTATAAACAGATTTATCTTAATACATATAACATAGATATAACTTATAGATATGCTTATTTATTTAATTATCTATCGTATCTCTTCTGAAATTTGGAGCATAAAAATAATTCTTTCCTAGGGCAACAATTCTAGTAAAGCGCTTATCAATTATATAATTATATGATTCAGTGGTTTTAAGTAAATACTTATTTGGAATATTAAGATATTAAAAGAGTATTAGCAAACTATTGACAGTTGTTTCTTAATATACAATAATAGTTAGAAAAAAATAGAAAGGCAAGAGGTGAAAGTATGATTATAGAGAAATTTTCAAGTATAAAAAGGAGAAGAAGAAAGGAAGAAGAAGAAGAAGAAACAAAGTCGAGAAAGTATCTATCTAGAAGTTACAAGCTTAAAGTTTAGAAAGGGAAAGAAAGTAATTCGAAGACTCGTGTATCTAAAGTATCACTTTCACTTCAGCTCCTTCTTGTTGCAGCGTGACTCAGGGAGTTTCTTTTCTCTTCTGCTACTTCTTTCTTTGTTAGCTGCAATCTTCGAAAAGTTTTCTTAAAAGGTCTGTGTAAATCTGAAATCCAAGTCCAAGTGTTTTTGTATTTTATTCAGTTGTCTCTTTTGGTCTCAATCCTCCGCAGTTAACAAGTTGGTTAATTTATAAGAATCCACAGCATCCGTTTCCAATCAACTCTGCTGCTATCTTTAAGTTGAAATCTTTATGTCTTGTTTAAAACAGATCCGAGAAGTTGTATATATATTTTAATAATATGTACTTATTCAGTTTATATATGTTATTCTTAGTCTCCTTCTAACAGTTTAAATTTTTGTTTCTATTCTCTTCTTCCGCTTTCGTCCACGAATCTGGCAGCTTGGTCAACTTTTTTAAATTAGAGCTATTAATTTTTCTTCAGATATTTTCAAATTGACTATTGGCATCTAAATTATCTTTGTTTGTTTCTGCTTGCTGGATATTGCTTGATCTCATAAAGCGTACCTTGGTTCTTGGTCACGCTGAGTGTGGTTGGCTGTCAGCATTGAAGGGTGGCCATTGCTAGCCTCCCGATCTTCAGCCATTTCGTTTGTTCTCTGGTTACCCGATTCGCCGCAGACCGCCGCCTGGGGTTTTCTTTCCAGGACCCTCTCCTTCAGGATCCAAGCCCTTTGAGCTAGCCTGACGGTAAGTGAAGGATGGAGTGCTCATGAAGTCCTCTGCCCATGCGTCCCTTCTCTCTGACAGCTAACCGGAAACTCGGGGCAATTCTTTCAAAAAGGTTAAGAACCACTGGATTAGATAACATTTGTCTGAAGTGGTGTAGAGTTCCTGCCTAAGCAGTGGGTTGGACTAGAAGACCTCCAAAGTCCCTTCTGACTCTGTTATTCTATTCTATTCTATTCTATTCTATTCTATTCTAATCTAATATACAAACAGAATAAGATGACAAAGAACTAAAAAATGCAAACAAAACAACAAAATAGAATATACTGTTTCTAAGTATAGAAAAAAAATATTGTTAAATTGTCACCGCACAGAAGTCTATTAGGTCAGTAAAAAGCTAGTTTACAGACAGAAAACAAACACATATTTTCAATTATATTATATTTATTCTTCATGCACTACATTGACTCATTGGACAGGATTGCTCTGGTATTCTTCAGATGAAAACTCATGCCTTCTCTTTTCCATTTCCTTCTCATAAATAGTCTTTCTGTCATTAGAGGCAGAACATTGTGCCCTGCTAGTTTCAAACATCCTTTCCTTCTCACTGTCCCTACCACACCCAAATAGGGGGTTTTCTATTCATTTTTGAGATAACTTTCTTCTTTGTCACCAAGATTAGTTTCTTTTTCCTCCATACTTTGCCCTGTCCCATTGCAAAACCTTTAGCGCTGACCTAATTAAACTATGATCTGGGCTCTACAGATTTCATAAGCAATAAGAGCTTTTTATCTCTTCCCCAAATCTCTTCCTCAAACCTTTTTCCACACCCTTTCTGAACCATTCCTGGTATTGATATTATTTTAGTAAATAATTGCTCTAACTTTAAACATTACAACAATTATTCTGAAGGACTCTGTGTGTGTGTGTATAAAACTTTCTTCCTTGTCACCATTAATTTCTTTTTCTTCCATACTTTGCCCTGTCCCATTGAATAACCTTTAGCACTCATCTAATTAAACTATAATCTGGACTCTCCGTATTTCATAATCAATAAAGCTTTTTTTATCTCTTCCTCAAATCTAAGATACTATCTTCTGCATCCTGCAGTTAACCATTTTTTATTTTTCTTGCTTTGAACCTCCTTTATAGCACACTTAGATTACAGTTTTATGCATTTACTAAGTTACTATTATTGAGGCTGGCCCAATTTTACAGTAGGAAAAGTTAGTCAGTGTTAGATAATTGAACAAGAAGGCTTGAGTGAGATTCAGTATAGTGGCCAAAAGGATCTGCTAATACACCCTTTCTGAACCATTCCTAATATGAATAATAATCAAGATCACGTGAAGTGTTAATATCAGTTTCTAATGCCTTGGTAAGGCCACACTTGAAATACTGCATCCAATTTTGGTTGCCACAATGTAAAAAAGATGTTGAGATTCTAGAAAGAGTGCAGAGAAGAACAACAAAGATGATTAGGCGACTGGAGACTAAAACATATGAAGAATGGTTGCTGGAACTGGATATGCTTAGTCTTACGAAAAGAAGGCCTAGTGGGTGACATGATAGCAGTGTTCCAATATCTCAGGGGTTGCCACAAAGAAGAGGGAATCAAGCACCTAAGGGCAGGACAAGAAGCAATGGATGGAAACTAATCAAGGAGAGAAGCAACTTAGAACTAAGGAGAAATTTCCTGACAGAAGCGTTAATAAGTGGAACAACTTGCCTCCAGAAGTTGTAAATGCTCCAACACTGGAAGTTTTGAGATTAGATAACCATTCTGACTCTGTTATTCTATTCTATTCTATTCTATTCTATTCTATTCTATTCTATTCTACAAAGAGAATAAGACAACAAAGAACTAAAACTGCAAACACAACAACAAAATAAAATATACTGTTTTTTAAGTATAGAAAAAAATCATATTGTTAAATTGTAACTGTTAAGTTTGCATGAAGAGTCAGACGCGAGGAGTTCCAGCAAAGAGTTTATTAAGTGACTACAGCTCGAATGGACCCGTCCTGGCTTGGCTACTGGCTGCCTCTTATAGCCTGCAGCCGTGGTTGCCAGCCAATGGGAGTGCAGGGTTTCTTCCCGCACTATTTAAACCAATACCATTTGACATTTTACAAGAACAGTTCAAATAAACCAATAACATTCAAACCTACATACATAACACCCCTCCCCACTAGGTTCAGTCCATACCAAACCCCAACCTATCTAATGTATTCCTTTAAATAGGTGGGACTCTTACATGTATGCTTGAGACCTTCGTGGTTCAGAAGTTTTAACGTTCTCACCCAGTGAGAGGGGAAATGTGTCTGCTGACATTTCCTGTTGGGACTTCCTGTGAAAGGAGACCCTGTTAGACTGTTAGAATCTGGTCTCTCCTCCCAACCCATCTCCATTCCAATGTCAGCACCCAAGTCAGGTAGTGATGTGCAATCTTCCACTTCTAAGGATGGATCTTGGCATTGTGACAGGGTTCGGGATGGTTCCTGTCAATGGCTCATTACACATGGGGTTGATTCCTGTTGCTGATTTTCCTCCTGTTCCCCCTTCCCCTAGAAGTGACATCAGGTGAGGGACCCAGAGAGAGACAGGGGATGTTCCTGAGGGAACCTGGATCTAAGTTGGTCAATGTGCCTGCTCCAGAGGAGGCCATCCTCTGTTTGTACCCTGTAAGAACGAGGGCCAGTGATGTGAGTTATTTCAGCAGGAATCCACAAAGGTTCACCTATAAGGTTCCTAGCATATACAGAATCTCCCACACTGAAAGAACGAACTTTGGAAGTGGAATCCAGTGGTGGTGCGTAAGTGGGATGAAGGCGGTCAAGGGAAGACCTAAGTTTCCTACCCATCAACAACTCTGCTGGGGACAAGTTATTTGATGGGCTAGGAGTGATGTGCTGAACACTAAGAAGTTTTTCAAGCTTCTCAGTGATGTCCCCAGGACCCAGCTGCTGAAGCTTCTCTTTGGTAAAGCGTACCATGCGTTCAGCCCGGCCATTACCGAAAGGGTGCCCAGGGGCAGTGAGGGCATGTCTGATACCCTGTTGTGCTAGAAAGGATTCAAAAATGTTAGATGTGAATTGAGGGCCATTGTCAGAGACAAGGACATCTGGTAACCCATGGGTTACAAACAATTTTCTGAGCTGCTTGATGACAGCCTCAGTTGTAGTGGATGTCATGGGAATTACCTCTAGCCATTTGGAATATGCATCTACTATAACTAGAAAAGTGTGCCCTCTTGTAGGGCCTGCAAAATCAATGTGGATTCTAGACCATGGGCCCCTAGGACATTCCCATTCCTGTGTGGGGCGTGAGGTGGAGCAGGCCTGACTACCTGGCAATTGGGACAAGATGCTACCCAGTTTTCAACCATTTTGTCAATACCTGGCCACCATACATAACTCCTGGCCAAACCTTTCATCCTTACAATCCCAGGATGACCCTCATGTAACATTTCCAAAACCTCCCTTTGCAGTTTTGCAGGAATAACCACCCTGTTACCCCACAAAATACATCCTCTTAATACAGATAATTCAGTTTGCCTGGACTTAAAAGGTTGGGCAAGGTGAGGTAGATCTTGAAGAGGCCAACCTTTCTTAATCCAGCCTATAACAGGTGCCAACACAGCATCTTTGGCAGTCTCTCTGGCAATCTCAGCAGCATGGACTGGAAGCTTAGCAACAGTCTCTAGGAAAAAGGTGTGAGTTTCAAGTTCAAAGTCCTCCTTGTGGCAAGGTAGTGGGCAACGACTCAGTGCATCAGCATGTCCAATGTCCTTGCCAGGCCTGTGAATCAGTTTGTATGAATAGGCTGCAAGAAATTCAGTCCATCTCAGCATTCTTGGTGACAGGATATTAGGTGTAGGTTTGTCTCCTGCCACAATGCCTAATAAAGGTTTGTGATCTGTAACAATGGTGAATGACCTGCCATACAGATATTCATGAAATTTCTTAACAGCTGCAACAACTGCTAATGCCTCCTTGTCCAGTTGGCTATAATTCCTCTCTGCTTTGGACAAAGTGCGAGAGTAAAATGCAATAGGGCTTCCCTTCCACTGGGAAGCCTGTGACTCAAACCCCCCCACTCCAAAGGGGATGCATCACAAGTCAGAATAACAGGCAAATTCTCAGAGAACTGTATCAACACAGCATCAGACGTGATTAGTCTCTTAATACTGTTAAATGCTGATTGTTCCTCCTCCCCAGATCCAAACAGCGTTCTTATCAAGCAGGCGATGTAAAGGCTCAGCAATGGATGCTTTGTGAGGTAGAAACATGTGATAAAAGTTAATAAGTCCAAGGAAGGCTTGCAAATCTGTCTTGCATCTAGGTTTAGGGGCTTCCTTGATTGCTTTAACCTTGGCATCAGTAGGGTGGATGCCATGCTTGTCAATCATGTACCCCAGGAACTCAACTCTGTCTGTTTTGAGTGTACATTTGTCTTCCTTGACTTTTAAACCCGCTTTTCTGAATCTGGTAAGGACTTCTCTGAGTCTTTCTTGAAGCTGAGTGTCATTTTCAGCAGAGATTAACACATCATCAAAATAAGGCACTACCCTGGCAGTCCTTGCAACATTCTTTCCATCAGGCTTTGAAAAATGCCAGGTGCCACGCTTACTCCAAATTGTAGTCTTTTACATTTGAAGGCACCTCTATGAGTCACAATTGTTTGTGCCTCTGCAGTGGCATCATCAACTGTTAATTGTTGATATGCCTGGGCCAAGTCCAGTTTGGCAAATACTGTACCCCTGCCAAGGGAATGGAGCAGATGATGCACAACTGGTACTGGGTATGCGCTCTGCTGCAGCGCATGGTTAAGTGTCCCCTTATAGTCACCACAGATTCTCACTGACCCATCAGCCTTGACTGGTGTGACTATGGGTGTTTCCCATCTGGAGTGGTCAGTAGGCTCTAAAACCCCTTGAGCAATGAGTTTATCTAATTGTGCATCAATTTTTCCTTTAAAGCAAATGGGACCCTCCTGGGCTTTAAGCAATTGGGGTCTAGGCTGAAAGCAATAGGGGTCCCCATATACTTGCCCAGTCCTTCGCTGAAGACCTCTGGAAACTCAGACTTCAAGGACTCCTCCCATTCAGAGCTGCTCACGTGATTGATGCCAGTCACCTCGATGCCTAGTGGCTTGAACCACTCAAGTCCCAGCAAGCTTGGGCGATCCTTGTCCACGATGGTCAGAGGCAAACGTTTGGTGTGGCCTTTAAACTGCACGTTGAAATCTCTTGCTCCAACTACTGGAATCTTGTTCCCTTGGTAGTCTTTAAGAGTCAGTGCTTGCTTCTGGAAATGCTTCTTCTGAATGTTGGGAAAGAGTCTGTGGATAGTGTCCCATGACACCATAGATAAATAAGAGCCTGAGTCCACTTCCATTTGGCAAGGCCTTCCTTCAATAAACACCTTCACGTGTACTTTTCTGCTTTTTAAGGGTGAAGAATGACCAATAGTGATTGTTTGGTGAGTTTCATTCTTGCCATTTGCTTACTGAATTTCGCCCCATCTTTTCAAGGAAATTGTTGGGCTTAAAGTTTTTATCAGGAAATTTTTTCCTACTAGGTGGAGTTCTGGATGATTTGCAGACTCTGGCTATGTGACCCGTTTCTCACAACGTAGGCAGATGGAGTCAAAGAACTTGCATTCAGTGCGGGGGTGGCCCCCCCACAGCCTCTGCAATAGAATCCTTGCCTGTTTTTCCCAGAGTCTTTTCTCTTCTTCTCCATTCTGAGTCTAAAATCCCCTCCTCTGCCTCACTGCCATCTGAATCAGAGTCTATTTGTTCACAATGGGCTGTTGTGGATTTTTCCCCATCAGAATGGCTTGAGGCCTGGCTTGAGGCCTTGTTAATCTTTTTCATGGCCGCTGCTGAGGACTTGGTGGCTTCCGCTGAAACAGCTTCTTCAATGGCCTCTTTAAGCGTGATCTTAGGTTTCATTAACAGTTTGCTTTGTAAGACCTTATCTTTGAGGCCTAAAACAAACCGATCACGCATGGCCTCTTCTAAGTTGGTAAAGTCACAAGCACCCCCAATGTCCCTTAAGCTTGCCACGAAGTCATTAACATTCTCGCTATCCCCTTGATCCCGACGGTAAAATTCGTGTCTCTTAATGAGGCACGATACTTGTGGGGCGTAATGGGCTCTTAAAAGTTTCTCTAAATCGGGCCATTCCATTACCTTCAGCTCTGCAGCTCCCGCGCCTTCGCCATTTTGAAGACTGCCGGACCGCAGTGCGTGAGAAAGACCGCCCTCTTCCGTCTCTCGGGGATGTCGGCAAGGTCGTTTCCTTCCAAGTACATCTGGAAGCGATCCGCATACGATTCCCAGTCTTCCGCCGCCGGATCGAACGGGGCTGGGGGGGGTGTTCAGCGCAGCCATCTCGCTCTGTTGCTTGTTCTTCGCGTCGTCTTCTCTTTAGGGAAATCCCATCCTCGTCGCCAGTGTTAAGTTTGCATGAAGAGTCAGACGCGAGGAGTTCCAGCAAAGAGTTTATTAAGTGACTACAGCTCGAATGGACCCGTCCTGGCTTGGCTACAGCTGCCTCTTATAGCCTGCAGCCGTGGTTGCCAGCCAATGGGAGCGCAGGGTTTCTTCCCGCACTATTTAAACCAATACCATTTGACATTTTACAAGAACAGTTCAAATAAACCAATAACATTCAAACCTACATACATAACAGTAACCGCATAGAAAATAATTAGTCTTTTTATTAAGCCAGTAAAGAGCTAGTTTATAGAGAGAAAATAAATACATATTCCGGAGTTATCCAATTTTTCCAGAATTATTCTTTTTATGACATCACAAATTCAGTAATGCTAGTAATAAAATAATATTCAGCAATAACGTACTCAAAAGATAAGCAAGTCATACACAGAACTACATGTTCAAATTTCAAAGTTCCAAATGGGAGTGCTTCCTATTTCAGGTAACATCAGGGCATTGTTTCAGATGTCAAACAGACACATGCAATTTCTTCACGAAGATAAGCAAATTAAACTAAGCAGAGAGGCAAAGTAAGACAGAGTCTCTGAAGATAAGTTTCATTTACCACAGGACACATGGAAGAGTAGTTGGTTCAGTCTGGAGTTCAGAAAGCCCAAGCAAGCTTTATTAGGCAATCCATTAACCAATTAAAAGAAAAATAAGGTTCCAGTTTTCTACACAAGAAGAAAACACAGGAACAGGATTTCAGGTAGGAAATCAGATGGTTTATAATTGTTTTGATGAGGAGGACAGTCACTTTACAATATATTTATTTATTATTTTCTTACTTTCTTTTCTCTTTTTCCTTCCCCCCCCCCTGCACCTTCTACTCTTTTTTTCAGCTTGTATTAGTTTTTACTTTTAAATATAATTTTTAATAAAATTATTACAGGAAAACCACTCAATTTTTGGAGAAATGCAAATAATAGAACATCATATGACTTTATCCAAATACTGACTTCACAAGTGGGCAAAAATTTAAGTTCATTTTAAAACATGAAGTGAACAAACTACTCTCCTATAAGATTGATATTCTAAAAGGTTGATTTAATTTGCAATGTTTGTAAAAGAATGTTCTATAAGTTCATTAGGAATGTTTACAATGAATTAAGATCAGAATGACGAACAATTCTTTTTTAAAAAATATTTTTATTGTACATTATTTATTATTGTTCATTGCAGTTCCAATTTTACAATGTCAGTGTACTGGTTATATCAAATCCCTTTTTTTACATCATAGTATACATCCTAGTTGTAACTATCATGCAATATAATCTCTTTTGATTACATAGTGTTATACATATGATTATAACTATTATTTTCTTATTTATACCATAATACGCTATTACATTTATCATTCTGTGCATTTTAAACTATATTCACATACAATCCAATAGTGATATTACTTACATTGTTTATTCTTACATATTTCAATATATCTGTATTTATTTCTATTTTGTTAATTTTCTTTCATTGTTAAATACTAATCTCTGCACCTATTATTTAGCTAATTATACAAAATATTCCATGTTAAGTAGTATTCTGTTTCCTCTTTGTCCTTAAGTTCCATTGTTAGTCTGTCCGGTTCAGCACTTTCTATTTTTTTTTCTATTATCTTCTTATCTGTGGGTGTACTTTCATTTTTCCAAATGTGTGTGTATATGATTCTAGCTGATGTTATTATATGTATGATTAAATATGTGAATCTTTTATTATATTTCCCTGATGTTATCCCTAATAAGAATAGTTCTGGTTTCAGATCTATTTGCTGTGCTCTCATCTCTTCTAGCCAATTCTTTATCTTCAACCAATATTTTTTCGCTGCTGGACAGGTCCACCACATATGATAGTAGGATCCCGACTTCTGTTTGCATTTCCAACATTCTGGTAACATATTTGGAAACATTTTTGCCAATCTTTCTGGTGACAAGTGCCATCTATAAAACATTTTGTATAGGTTTTCTTTGTATGCTGTTGACAATGTTAATTTATAATTTCTCTCCCGCAATTTTTGCCAATTATCTAATTCTTTTTGCACATCCAATCATAGTTTCTTTTACATATTCTTCTTCCATTTTAAAATTCAATAGGTAATTATACATTTTCTTTGTTAATTTTTCATCTGTCCCTAACAATATTTTGTCCAGTTCTTGGGGTTCCTTATAGAATCCATACATTTCTAAATCTTTCTTGTGTCTCATTTGAATTTGGGTAAATGGCCACCATCAAAATCAATTCCCTGTTTTTTAAATTCCTGTTTAGATTTTAGGCCTCCCTGTTCGTTAAGTATATCTTTATATCTTACAATCTTATCTGGATCTCAAACATTAGGGTATATTAGTGCTTCTATTGTGGATAGCCAGACCGGTATTTTCATGTAGTGGTTCTGTTTGATTTTTTCCCATACTGACAACAGAGCATTTCTAATGTAGTGCCTTTGGAAGTATCTGTGTGGTTCATGTTTCCCATACCATATGAATGCGTGCCACTCCAGTTGTAAATCATGTCCTTCTATCATCAACATTGTTTTATTCTTTAAATTTATCCTCTCCTTCACCCATGTGAGTACTGAAGCCTGATAATACAGCTTCCAATCTGGTTAAACATCTGGCAACTCCAAATCTCGATCAACAAATGCTCTGTCCTACACACTGATAAAAAAATCAGTACACCAAATACAAACTAGGCGGATATGACCTCGTTGATGATCTCACTCTGTCAAGGACCTTGGAGTTCTCATATCAAATGATCTAAGTGCCAGAGCTCACTGTAACAGCATTGCCAAAAAGGCATTAAGAGTTGTAAATCTAATCTTACAAAGCTTCTCCTCCGGAAATATCAAATTGCTAATTAGAGCATACAAAACTTTTGCCAGACCAATACTCAAATACAGCTCATCAGTCTGGAATTCGCACTGCACATCAGACATTAATAAAATTGAGAGAGTCCAGAAGTATTTCACGAGAAGAGTACTACACTCCTCTGCTCGCAACAGAATACCCTATATCACCAGGCTTGAGATTTTGGGCTTGGACAACCTTGAACTGCGCTGCCTACAGTTAGACTTAAGTGTAGCACACAAAATTATCTGCTACAATGTCCTACCAGTCAATGACTACTTCAGCTTCAACCACAACAATACAAGAGCACACAACAGATACAAACTCAATGTAAACCACTTCAAACTTGATTGCAGAAAGTACGACTTCAGCAACAGAGTGGTCAATGCCTGGAATGCACTACCTGACTCGGTTGTTACATCCTCTAACTCCCACTCCTTTAACCTCAAACTATCCACTATTAACCTCACCCCATTCCTAAGAGGTCTGTAAGGGGCGTGTATAAGTGCACCATTGTGCCTACCATCTCTGTCCTATTGTTCCCATTTATTTGTACCTATTTCCTGTATTCTTACTCATGTTTATATTTATGTCTATTACCTTGTAAGCAATTGACAAATCAAAATAAAATAAATAAATAAATAAATCATCAACATTGTTTTATTCTTTAAATTTATCCTCTCCTTCACCCATGTGAGTATTGAAGCCTGATAATACAGCTCCTGATCCGGGACCCCGAACCCACCCTTGTTTTTGGTGTCTTGTAGCATTTTCATTTTAATTCTTGGTTTTTTGCCTTGCCAGATGAACTTAGAAATCAGTCTATTTAGGTTTTCAAATAACCTTTTTCTTAATTTTATTGGGATTGCTTGAAATAAAAATAACAATTTCGGTAGAATGTTTATTTTTGTTGTAGCTATCCTTTCAACCAGTGACAGCTGTAGGTTTTTCCACTTATCCAGATCCATTTTTATTTGCTGTATTAATTTAGTATAGTTGCCTTCTTTAATGGATGTACATCTTGCTGTTAGCCAAATTTCCAGGTATTTAACTTTTTTAGTTATCTGCATTCCCATCCATCAGTTCGTTTTTCTGTTTATTTGTAAGGTTCTTTGTTAATATTTTAGTCTCTTCCATGGTTATTTCGAGGCCTGCCACCACACCAAACTCTTCTATTTTTTTATTAATTTGAGTCCTGTTTTTAGAGGTTCTTCCAAGATAAATACTAGGTCATCTGCAAATGCTTGTACTTTGTATTGTTCTTTTTTATTTTTAAGCCTTTTATTTCTGAGTCTTGTCTGGTCTGTCTAAGTAGAACTTCCAGGGGTTAATATAAATAGAAGGGGGGATAGTGGACACCCTTGTCTTGTACCTTTATTTATATTAAATTTTTCTGTTATTTCTCCATTTGTTATCACTTTCGCTGTTTGGTTGGAATAGATTGCTTGAATCACCTTTACAAAGTTTTCACTGAAATTAATATTTTTCAATTGTAGTATCATAAACTGCCAGTCCATATTATCGAAGGCTTTTTGTGCATCTAGAAAAATTAATGCTAACTGTTTTTGGAGTGGATTTTCTAATATTCCAATACATTCATAAAAATCCTCATGTTGTTTTTCCTTTGTCTTTTAGGTAAGAAGTCATTTTGATTGAGATGTATGAATTCATTTTAAAATCTTTTTAATCTTTCCGAGATTATAGAGGCAAATATTTTGTAATCTACATTTAGTAATGATATTGGCCTATAGTTTTTTATCTGTTGAGAATCTGAGTTTTCCTTTGGAATTAGTGTAATGTGTGCTTCTGTCCAAGTTTTGAGGAGTTTGGTCTTTAATAGGGCTTTGTTGTTAACCTCCAACAATACTGGTCCTAGTATCTCTTGTAAGATTTTTTATAGAGTTCTGCAGGGACTTCATCTGGTCCAGGTGTTTATTGTTTTTATTTGCCTTTGAATTGCTTTCATTGTTTCTATTGTTGTTATTCTTTCATACAACATTATGAGGAATGAGGAACTTCAATTCTTATTGAACTATTGATATGTAACTAAGAGAATACAAAGAATAACCAAAAGCTGAATCACACCATCAGAATAAAGTCCCACTATAAAATATTTAGGAGTTGGCTGCATGTATAAATATGTGCATATGTAATACTTCTGTGCCATCCTTTCAGTCAACGAGTGAGGGAAGTAGCGGCAACAAAGATGGCACTCAGTCAGGAAATTTTGGTGGTAATGATGCTACTACATGGAGTAATGGGCACCATGATCAACCTCAACAATAATGGCTTTGAAGACATTGTTATTGCTATTAATCCAGCGATAACTGAAGATGCCAAAATTCTTACCAACATAAAGGTATGAAAATTAGACATTTCTGAATATATTAACTTTATAATACATTAAAAATTCTGCTAGATATGTAGTGCTAAAATCTATTTGCCTTTTGTAAATAATGAGGTAAATTGAAAGGGGTGTGTGTGTGTGTGTGTGTGTGTGTGTTACAGTGGACAGCTTCCTGTGTCAAGGGACTGGGCAATTCAAGACCAATCTGATGATAAGAAAAGAGTCCTTTTTTGACAGGCAGCAGACTGAATAGGCACAAATCTCAACTAATAAACAAGCTTTCTAGCTAAAATATAATTGTTTAAATTGTAGCTTCTAGCTGTAATTTTATCTATCTCTAGTGATCATGCAAATTGATTCTGTCTAATATTGTATTTATTTAATTATATCCTTCAATTATTATTTTTACACGTAGCTCAAGGCAACGAACATATTCAACACATCCCCTTCTCCTATTTTTCCCATAACCCTGTAAGGTGTATTGGGCTGAGAAAGAATGACTGTCCCAGTTGGTCATCCAGCTGGTTTTATGTCTAAGGCCAAAGAACTCAGAGTCTCCTGCTCTCCAGCCTGGAGCCTTTTGTCCTTTTACTAATGCTTTCCTGTATTTGGTGATGTGTAAGTGTACCCCTGCTTTTACTATAAAGTCCCACCATTCATGTTTATGAAACTCCAAAGAAATTCATAAACGTTTCAACCAACTTGATTGCTCAGCCCCAAAATGCTGCCCTTTATCATATGGACTTTGTGTTCCATTTTAAAAGCATTCCACACTCAGATGATGCTAATTGTTAACTACTCATGCTCCTTTATCTCTCTGAAGGAGAGATGAAGCAATCCTCCTTCATTTCATATAATTGTAATAATTTGATCTCTGGCACCCGAGGTGGTATTCAGCAGGTTCTGACCAGTTCTGGAGAACCGGTAGCAGAAATTTTGAATAGTTCGGAGAACCAGCAAATACCACCTCTGACTGGAGATTTTACAGTATCCTTCCCCTGCCATGCCCACCAAGCCACGCCCATAGAACTGGTAGTAAAAAAAATTGAATCCCACCACTGTCTGGCACAATATGTCATATTAGTGTTGGCCTTCCCCATCCTGATGTTTTTGAAGTTGAACTACAACTTCAAACTGAAGTTGAACCATTTTTAATCAACATGGCCATTGAACATGTTTACTGAGATTATGGAAACCAAAACTCACTATATAAAAAGTGAGGAAAATGCATAAAAAGGTGAAAGAAAAGTATTTTTGATATATTAAACAAGATTGTGAGCTTTAGCAAGATGATTTCACAGTTTAGGAATACATAATTATTTCATAGTTTTATTTTTAATGGAACTTATTCACATTTAAAGGTAAAACATTTAATTCTTTTTTTATAATTTCTCAGTATAGCAGATGAGGTTATTTCCTGAATGTAAAGATTTTGTTAAGTGTTCAAGAAAAAAATGAATATAGAAAGGACAGAAAAAGATGCAAGAACATAATTTGTGATTTTCAGATTCTGGGATGTTGTGGTATAGGTAGCATCATTCAGTATTTTGAGACTGCATGTGAAACCCCAAAATAAATATCACATCACACGTATGTGCTAAGTAGAACAAAATAAATGCAATGTACAGAACCCTAGGCAGTACCTATTGACAGCTCACAACAAAGTAAATATATTTGTATTTTGTGTTCCTATTAGGATATGGTTAAAGAAGCATCCAATTATCTCATCAGTGCTACCGAACGAAGATTTTACTTTAAGTCTGTAAAAATTTTAATTCCATTGACATGGACACAAAAACCAGAGTACAAAAGAGTAAGAACAGAATCCTACGAAAAAGTAAGTGAGAATGTTTTTCAAAAATATGTGATATTTTAAGAGACAGAAACTATCATATAGCTTCAGGTGTCTGATTTTGTTCTTATAACTCAATTACCTTTTCCAATTGCAGTTGCTTTGAAAGGGCATTTGCCTTTTAAGAATCCTACCAAGGGAGTCTGAAAGAGCTGGATAGTTTACTCTTCAGAAAAAATAATTGAGATAGAATATAAGATACTTTATAAATACTAAAAAGGTGACAGATTTAGAGTTTTTCACTCACTCTCTTTCTCATTCCAGAGATCTGGGCAAGAATAATAGATTTCAGTTATACAAAGACATATTCTGACTAATTATTGCAAAATTATTACATAAGTGCACCATCATGCCTCCCGTCCCTGTCCTATTGTCCCCATTTAATCGTACCTATTTTCTGTATTCTTACTCATGTTTATACTTATACCTATTATTTTGTAAGCGATTGACAAATCAAATGAATAAACAAAAATGTAATAACAGTTTAACTATACTGGCTTAATTCAGATTCTTGCACTGAGCAAGGGGTTAAACACAGTAGCCTTAAAAGGTCTTTCCATATCTACGATTTTAAGATACTTCAAGTGTGACATTCTCAGGGTTTATGAATCTAAACTCTGTATTTATAGAAAGTTTGCAATTGAATCAATGTCAGCCTACAAGGTGGCCTATATTAAGAAACAATGTCAGGACTAGTTTCATTCTAAAACCTACAGTAACAGAATCTGGCAAGGAATGCACTTCCTGCTGCCCTCACTTTATCTTCATTTGAACTAGGAAGGGGTATGTCTGATACATTTTTCCCAAGTTATTTTCTTGGCCTAGGCTGGGCTCAAGTCCCACTTATTTGACTGTTGCCTGAGCAGAAGCTCTTCTCCCTCACCTTCAAGGCCTTCCTGTATGCCAGACCCTGTGTCTAACCCACAGGCCGCAAATCCTGGAAAGCTAGTATAATGCAGTCCCAGAAGACAACCCTCCCCCAAATAAAGGAAGTTTGTTATTTTTATACTTTAAATATATTATTAGATATATTTTATATGCAGCCCAAGACAATTCCTCTTCACTCAATGTGACCCAGGCAAACCAAAGTTTGAACACACATGTCCTATGTATGACCTTTGCAATCAAACAATGACAGCAAAGTGAGTTTTATGCCCATTGCTGGGAAATAATAATTCCTGACCTTTATACACTAAAACTTAATTTAATGGACTATTGGGGGAAGATATATACATTATTCCCAAAGATCTGCTAAATACAAAAGTGCTTCTTTGAGTCTATTTATATCACTTATATAACAATATAATTAAGGAAATGATGTAATTTTCACCGTTTATGTAGTGACAATATTATAGAAACCGACATAGATAATATAATTTGTTTTACTTCTGTAATGACATTATTAAGGTGAAATTAACATAAATTTATCTGATTTATCTGAACCATTTGGGCTGTAACAGATTTGCCTGTTATTTTCAGGAAGGAATGATATATAGATGAAAATTTTACTCAATCTTTTTCAAGTCTGCTAAATAATAGTCCACTAAATTGATGTTTTATGGTAATTGGTTTCTTGTTGTGATGTGAAGGGTCTTTCTTACAGTCTAACAAAATGACCCAGTATTGCAAAGATGTTGCTGATATTGCTGAAGAATAACTGTTCACATCCGTAAATATTTCCCCTGCTAACTGTGGCTGCAAGGAATTATGGAGGAAATTGTTTTAATTTTGGGGTTTTTAATTCTAATTTGGCTTATAATTGTTTAATATGTTTTTAGGTAACTTATTTATTGCTGTATTTTTAGCTGTGAGCCGCCTCGAGTCCTTTCCCCCTTCAGAGAGGGGGCGGCATACAAGTCGAATAAATAAATAAATAAATAGTTCCCCATCTCTGCTATGTATTTAAATGAAATATAGATACACTTAATGTAGTAAATCATATGAATATCAGCCAAACCTTTCATTATCAAGGTGATCCAAGTTTCAGATGCAGAGGCAGCTAAGTTTGACTGCTTCCATGCCTATGTGTAACATCTTGTTAATTAAATACCAAAAAAGATGTATTCATTATAGGTAATTTCAGGGCTAAAAATACTGAATAGTGTAGTGCAATAAATAAAAAATACATATAATGAATTTCTAAGAGGCGGTTTAGCAAAATAGCTACTTTTTCTTCACTGATCTTTAAAATATGCCCATTGTTATTTTATTTTAGGCTGACATCATAGTAGCTGATCCTTACTTGAAATCTGGAGATGATCCTTACACCCTGCAGTTTGGAGGTTGTGGGGTACCAGGAAGATACATTCATTTCACGCCAACATTTCTAACTAATAACAATTTGCGTGATGTTTATGGATCTCGAGGTAATATAATTAATTGGGGTTGGGGTTTTTTTATTCTCACAAATGAAACTTTCAATAGGCAGGGACTGAACAATAACCAATGAAATAAGAAAGTTCATGAAAAAATAAATGTGTGATCTCTCTTGGTCGCTTCTTTTAAAAGGGTCAAAACTCAGGCAAAAGTTTAACAAAGTCTGCATTTTAGAATGAACAATACAGTCCCCAGCCTGAAGCTATCATTCCCTGGGTCTATTCAGAGGATGGCCAGATTCAAAAGGTGTCTGCATGTTTAGTAATAGGATAGAAAAGGCACTTTAAATTTTGTGCAGCAAGTTATCTATGCTATACTTAATGAATTTGCAGTTGCACATAGACTTAAATGCAGCTTCCCTTCCAAAAATTTTCTCAGTGGAATCACCGTTAAATGCCCACTAACAATGATATGGCCACAGTTCCAGCAGCATTTAAACACACACACACAACATCAACTTTTTACTGACTCTTGTAAATTTAAATCATTGTGTTAACAATTCAGTTGTTTTACTTTTTTCTTACAGGTAGAGTCTTTGTCCATGAGTGGGCTCATCTCAGATGGGGTGTTTTTGATGAATACAATTATGATGCTCCTTTTTATGTTACTAAGGAAAAAAAAGTTGAGGCAACAAGGTATCTTCCTAACCTTAAATTAACCTATGGGCTGCAGTGACTAGACTTCAGTACTTCATCAATGATCAAGGATCCAATTATTATTCAAATAATAATTATTGTCACTTTCTTGGTTTATTAATTGTATATCTCTTTCAATTATTAAGCTATTAAGACAATGGTTTCTTTTGTATATCCAGTGTGACATATTTTTCCATATCATGGGAATTTTTGTTTATAATTAATTCAAAAAAACTTATTTCAAAATTATCTGGGCTCTTAGTCCATTTGGTTTGCTGTTTATTCAAAAACACTTTTTTTAGTTCTTAAACTTGTAGTTTAAAGATTTTCTGTCACTAAGGATTGAAGGAAATTTACCTGGTGCTGCAAAACAAGTGAATCCCAAAATTCCTTATAGCTGAAATGCAGTTAACAAGTAATTTCCAAGTGATTAGAAAAGGAAGGGTGCAAACTTGGTGTCCTTTCAAAGATGTCCACTGTGATTTGAGCAAGATGACTAGCCCCTCTTCTCCCAGAACTCCTTCAAGGACCCTCATCTTGGGAGGACCAGATGTTTGATCCATTGGTGGGTAATCTCTTGTCTGTAGAAGAATTTTCAAAGAGTTGGTCTATTCACAGATCTTCATTCCTCCATGGTGGCCAGCTCTGCTTTTCTTGAAGCTATCTTCAGTTCCCCATTTCTTCCCTAGAAGCCTCTAGAAGTCCCTCCATTATCAATGTTCAGAATTGTTAATACTCTTTTTCAAAGTTCAAGCTTGCAGAATATAAACATCTCCTGATTTGGATGGGAGACCAAGATCACTTGAGCTTTAGGCTAAGCTGGGAAGTTGAAAAATGTCCTGGAACAAGGCAACAGCAAACCACTTGAGTACTCTGGCAAAGAAAATGAAATCCATGTACCCCAAAAGTTATCACTAGTGAAGCTCAACTTGAAATAAATTTTCTTTTTTATATTGATGTCATAATTTTTCATTTGTAAATTGTTTATTTTTATTATATCATTTAGATGTTCAGCTAGTGTCACCGGTATTTACATATTTCCAACTGCACCAGGAGAACACAGAGACTGCATATTCCTGGAGAACACTCAAATGTATGAACCAGGATGTCAATTTGTACCAAATAAATCCCAAAGCACTCCAGTGTCTATAATGTATATGCAAAGTCTACCTTCTGTAAGTATAACTAATGTAAAGCATTTAAGTCAATCTGATATTTGTCCTCCTGATGAATTCTTACTTTAATATTTTTAGGTTACTATGTTCTGTGATAAAAACAATCATAATATCGAAGCACCAAATCTGCAAAACAAATTCTGCAACTATAAGAGTACGTGGGAAGTAATTATGAATTCCACTGACTTCGCCTCTTCATCTGTAATAAGTACTCCTCCACCTGACCCCACTTTCACCTTGATGCAAACACGTGACAGAGTTGTCTGTTTAGTGCTTGATGTCTCTGGAAGCATGTCAGGTGTAAGTATAGCATTAGAAGATTCTTTTAACAAAATCTTCAAAATAATTTGTATAGGAATGCTGGGTTAGCTGTTAATTAATTACTGATATTCAACCACTTCTAATTAATATGCATTTATTTTTATAAACATTAGCATTTATGAAACTGTAGTAAATTATAGTTGCTTAATTGATATGAAAAAGGGGAAAGTTATTCAAGAGGATAGATATGATCCAAGAATGTTATACAGGCCTGAGAAGCAGGGTTTTGTAAGACGGAGAGCGGGGAAGATGTCCACACTGTATCCACACATCTGGTTTGTCATTCACTCTTCCTGCCCTGAACTGCTTCCCTAAAAGCCCCACAGCACACACTTAATGTCTAATTGGAAAGGGTTTGTGGTGTGCAGCTGTCCACAAACCCGTATGGAACATGGAACTTTGCAACAGTTCAACGATTTGTCATTCTCCAAGAGAAAGTTCATCTTCATCAACATCATCCACTGTTTGAAAAGCCTCCTCCAACTGGCACATGCAGTTCTCTGGGGTTACTCCATCACTGCATCTTTCTTTCTTTCTTTCTTTCTTTCTTTCCTTCCTTCCTTCCTTCCTTCCTTCCTTCCTTCCTTCCTTCCTTCCTTCCTTCCTTCCTTCCTTCCTCTTTCTTTCTCTCTCTCTCTCTCTCTCTCTCTTTCTTTTTGTGCCATTGTCCAACTACATTTTCAAAGGTAACTCTGGGTCAGCCAACAACAGTTTGACCACTTGATCATTAAGGCAGTAGCAAGTTAAGTTTTTAAATCTTTTGGCACCATCAATCAGTGCACTTTTGTGCTGCTGCATAAGAATTTTTGAGGAGTGGGAGTTTAAGAAAGACATTTAGAGAATCAATCTGGAAACTGGAAACTACCTTAAGAAGATTATTTGAGGAAAGGAAGTGAAGAGCTGGGCTTTCCTAGGAACAGCAATTACTGAAGAGGGAATTCCCTGTGATAATAGGTCAGAGAAGTACAGGCAGTCCTCGACTTACGACTAAAATTGAGCCCAAAATCTCTGTTGTTAAGTGAGACATTTGTTGAGTTTTGCCCCATTCTACGATCTTTCTTGCCACTTTCTTGTTAAGTGAATATCTGCCAGTAGAAAAGTTAATAAGCCAATTGTTAAAGTGAATCTGGCTTCCCCCGTTGACTTTGCTTGTCAGATGGTCACAAAAGGGGATCACATGATCCATGGGACACAGCAAAGGTCATAAATATGAACCAGTTGCCAAGAATCTGAATGTTGATCACATGATCAGGGGGATGCTACAAAGGTCATAACTCTGAAAAACAGTCATAAGTCCCATTTTTCAGTGCCGTTGTAACTTTGAAGAGTCACTGAATAAAATGTTGTAAGTCAAGGACTACCTATACAAAGGCAAAATCCTCTCTGGGAAAGCAATACTCAACTTCAGAGTATCATACTTTTTCATCCAGCTAATCACCAGTTGACCAATTCATTTTAAAATAGAAAAAAACAGGGGAGCCAGAGAAGGCAATCTCTCCCAAATAGCATAAATGTCTAGTTACAGATTTTGAACAAGCTGTTGGAACTTTGAGATCAGGGTTGGATGAAGGCCAGCTGTTTCTGCTTTTAAATTAATTTGGCCTCCCAAAAAAAGGCATTTGAAATGATTGTTCAGGCAGCATTGAACAATCTACTATTGACCTCACCCCTTTCCTAAGAGGTCTGTAGGGGGCGTGCCTAAGTGCACTAACGTGCCTACCGTCCCTGTCCTATTGTTTCTTTCATTTTTCTTATATGTATCCATTTCATGTATTCACAACTATGTTTATCCTTGTAAGTGATTGACAAAATAAATAAATTAAATTAAATTAAAATCTTCCATCCCTTTTTCTTTCTATGCAGCATAACCGCATTACTCGTCTCAAGGAAGCTGCAGAAGTGTTCCTCCTACAAATTATTGAAACTGGTTCCTGGATTGGAATTGTAACATTTCAAAGCTATGCCACCGTTCAGTCTGGCTTGCAACAGATTGTCAGTGACAACGTACGGCAGAATCTTGTGAAGTTTTTGCCTACCACAGCTAATGGAGGGACTAATATTTGTGTTGGACTGCGCGAAGGATTTCAGGTGAAAGAAAACATACTCCCATTACTTTTATTTCTTGTTTCCCCCTAGACATATGTTGTATAGTGAGCTCGTGCAGGTGTTTTAAGAGAAACACAAAGCAATTATATCATCCAATCGTTGTAGGTTTTTTTCAGCCTGATAAAGCTGGGTTGGCAGCAGTGGTGGGATTCAGATTTTTTTACTACTGGTTCTGTGGGTGTGGCTTGGTGGGCATGGCAGGGAAGGATACTGTAAAATCCCCAGTCAGAGGTGGTATTTGCCGGTTCTCCGAACTACTCAAAATTTCTGCTACCGGTTCTCCAGAACTGGTTAGAACCTGCTGAATACCACCTCTGGTTGGCAGTACTCACAGGTACCAGAGCTTTAATAGATGCCTACTGAAATTAATACATGCACACAGACACATTTCAAATTACAAGTCTCATTATCACAGTGTTCTTTTATGGAGATCTGATGGTATCTTGATCATTTTAAAAAAATTTAAATTGCATTTATTAAATTTATTTGGGGGGAATATCCTGGGCAGCATCCAATGGAATTCATGCCCAAATAAGATCCATCATCTCCTATCAGTGTGGAAAATGAGGGGCAAAAGGATGCCTTTCTATCCAGTGGGAGCTTCTCTTCCTAATTATTAAAAACCAATTAAAAGTAGAATTTCCATATTAATTTTTGAGAGAGACTGGCATTGAAACTGTTGTTGACTGAATTAGCTTGAAGGCCAATTTCTGACACATGATTCACTTTGAAGCACCTCTTACAGTGAAGTTTCATAAGTTGAAAATATCAGAATGGTGTTTAATAACAGCTCCGTGTACTCTTTTCATATTTAGTGGTATACTACAGGTAGTCCTCAACTTATGACCACATTTCTGTTGTAAGTAAGACAGTTGTTAAGTGTGTCATGCCCAATTATATGACTTGTTTGCCACAGTTTTGTTTTAAGCAGTTAAGTGGATTATGAGGTTGTTAAGTGAATTTAGTTTTCCCTATTGACTTTCATTGTCAGAAGCCAGCTGTGAAGACCTCAAATGGTGATCAGATGGCCCTTGGATGCTGCAATTTGTCACAAATATATGCTGGGGGCCAAGTGCCTGAATTTTGATCACTTGACCATGGGGATGGTATGACAGTTATAAGTGTGAAGACCAGATATAAACAAGTTTTTTCAGTGCTGTTGTAACTTCAAACAGTCACTAAAATGGTTGTAAGTTGAGGGCTACCTGTAGAAAGAACCTTTTCCTATAAAAAGAAGATGAACATGCTTCCAAATGCAGATGTTATAAACCATATCCCACAAGGCAGACTGTGAGGAATGGAAGATGAAAAGTGTGAAGCCATCTCAACCTTAGATTTGACAAATTCTTTCTTTAGCTTGAGCTGCTCTCATTAATCATGACATAAAATGTATGCAGTGTGTTAGAATAGCAGCCCCCAACCTTTTGGACACCAGGGACCATTCTGTGGAATGAGGTTTTTCTGTGGACGGGAGGGGGCATAATTTTGTGTGCTGCCTGCATCCTGTGGATGAGGCTTCACTTGTTTGCATGGCCCGGTTTCTGGCATATCATGGCCCAATGCAAGTCCAGGGACCGGGGTTTGGGGACCCCTGTGTTAGAAAACACAGGAATGCTTATAATATTGAAGGAGGATTCAGCAAGGGATCCCCTCTTTCTATTTCTGATTTTATAAGAACGCGGTAAGTACCTAGTCTGGCTTTTATTACATAGGTAATGGTTCCTAAGGAATGCAGCACTACTTTATGGCAGTTGGGAAACATACTGTAATTTTTATTACAAATTATTTATATAATTATTCTATGAATTTTATCCAGCATCATTTTTAAGAGCATTCCATGAGTTTTGTACTGCATTCCCTGTTCTGCTAATATTTTATTTTATTTATTTATTAATACAGGTGATTAGATCAAGAGATGGAAGTACCGAAGGGGGTGAAATTGTGCTCTTGACAGATGGAGAAGACTCAGGAATGAAAGCTTGCTTTAATGAAGTTAAAAGTAGTGGATCAATAATTCACACCATTGCTTTGGGGCCAAGTGCTGCAAAAGAGCTAGAAATGCTGTCAAGTATGACAGGTAAAGAAAGCTACAAACTTTGAACAGCTTCCAGTGTTATGCAATAACAAATGGTGATTCAGAAAATGTGATCTTATCCTCATGGTCACCATATGTCATGTTCTACCTTCAGGCATTCTAAAATGATATAGTGGAACCTTGGATTGCAACCTTAATCCATTCCAGGACTACGGTCGTAACCCAATTTGGTTGTGACTGGAAGCATGACCAGACCAAAAAAAAACCCAAAATGGTGCTGAAGGGAAAATTGTCATGGCAGGGAAAATCGCCATGGCAATTTTGGGTTTGCTTGGTTACCACCCAAAGATTTGTTTGTGACCAGAAGCAAAACAGAAGCAAAAACTTTGGTCGTCATCCGATTTGGTCACGAGCAGAAGCATGACCATCTGTGCATGCGCAGACCAAAAAACCCCAAAAAATGGCGCTGAAGGGAAAATCGCCATGGCAGGGAAAATCACCACAGCAATTTTTGGGTTTGCTTGCTACCCAAAGATCTGTTTGTCACCAAAACAGAAGCAAAAACTTTGGTTGTCATCCAATTTGGTTGCGAACAGAAGCATTTGTGACCTGAGGTTCCACTGTATTACAATAATACCCAAAGTATAGTGTCAATACCCAAACTCTATTAGTTCTGCTTCCTTGTCCCATTCTCATTGCCCTCCCTTGTCCTTTAGATAATTTCTAAAATATGTTGTCCTGACTACACGTACAACACAATGGGCTTCTCACTTCATTATGAAGAAAGCAGTGAAGAAAGGAATAAGGATCTAGGTCTTCCTAAATATAATCAACTCAAGTTTAAATAAATAATATATTTGTATAGCATAGGGACAATCAAATTTGTCCGAAAACAGACTTCTGCCTCCCAATTATCAATGCAAAAAATCATCCCAAATATTTCGAGATCACCAAACTTTGGACAAACTTAGTAATCTTACTCGTCAGTTTTGTTGGCAACATCATTCTAATTCCTTCTTCTCCATTTAAAAAGGAGAGTCTGCGCCTCCAGAGAAGAAATGGTAAATTGACAAAAACTGTAGTAGAATGAAGACCCAAGTAGTGAGACAGCTCTTCATAATTTTTCTCCAGACAAGGAGAGGACTTGAGATCACCCACAAGTGCTCCAGACAATTGCTCCTTGCAATGAGACTGCAAAACTGTAGTCTTTGGCAGATTTAAGAGCTCTGGGAGACAAAGGAATAGTAATCTTACTCAAACTATGATTGGTGCCTTCTAAAGGACACTCAGTTCACATACTTTCTTTTGGGAAACTGCTTGTTGACTGTTTTTCTGCTATTGGGAACCTTTGGACTGATAGGTTTTATAGCATTGTGTGAATTTCCTTCAAACCTCAGTGAAAGAAGATTTAGTTACCATTTAAAGGATTTATTTATTTTTCCTTTTGGAATAAACAGTAAAAGTTACAAATAGACTAAGAGTCCATCTAACTTTGAAGTAAGATTTTGAAATTAGTGACAAGAATACTTCCATGGGGAAATACTTCTATTTTGAATTCTATTTGGGAAAAAAACCAAGATGGGATGAAACTTTGAAGGTTGGATACTAGAGGGAACCATTATTTTACTTAAAAGAGAAGAGAATTTGACTTATTAATTGAGAATGATTTTTTTTGTAACATTGGACATATTGAGGAATATTTTTGTTTGCCTCTATGTATGGACTATGTTTCAAAAATATGATGATGGAGGAACAAATTTTAACTAACAAGATTGAGACTGAAAAGGGATTAAAAATGACAGACTACAAGAATGATATGGAAAAAGATATTCCATCCACTGGACACAAAAGAAACCAGCTGATGTCTTAATAATTAAAAGGGACAAATAACAAAATAAGAGAATGGCTTGGATAATTTTCCTATATTGGATTTACAAAAGAGGCTTGTTAAAGCCTTGAACAATTTTGTAAGAAGGGATAAAAAAATAAAAAGAAATCAAGCACTAGAACATGATTTGAAGATCAAGATTCTTAAAATTAAAAGGAAGGAATATAAAGTTGGTTATTTGATCAAGGGTAGAAGAGATATGTTTTTATCTCTAATAACTCCCTAATGGACTTTTCTGATCAGGACTGAATGACAAATCTTTAAGGATTTGTTTATAAATAAAAGATTGGATATGGGAAGAAGAGATCATTTGTTGTATTTCAAGAAGGGGCAATAAATTACTAAAATTATTTATACTTTTAATGATGAAGGAGGAAATCATTTATTAATATATATTTCCTTTTTATTTATTTTTTGCTATTTTTTATTTTTGCAATTTCTATTTTTTCTTTTCATTCTTTTATTTTTTTTTAGTTTGTGTTGGTTTTTATCTTTTTAATCGTAACTATTAATATTTTTTTAACAAAAATGAGATGGTCTGCAAATGACATTTGGATTGTTGGTGGTCCTGCATATGTAAATATTGATCCAACATTAAGCAAAATGCAAATATTTTAGTGAATCTCATAGATTATCTCAAATATCTCAATCTTAATTTAGGGGGATTAAAATTTGCTGCCTTTGATAGCTTGGATGTCAATGGCCTCGTTGATGTTTTCAGTGGAATTTCATCAGGAAGTGGAGATATTTATCATCAGGCAATTCAGGTATTTGAAAGCTATTTATTTATTCATTTTTTAAATTGCCTATGTTACCTGACTCTTAACAACACTGGATGATCAGTAGCAAGTAGGGCAGAGGTGTCCAAACTCGGCAACTTTAAGACTTGTGAACTTCAACCCCAAAATTCTCCAGCCAGCATAGCCAGCCAACTCCCATAGAATTTTGGGAGTTGAAGTTCACAAGTCTTAAAGTTGCCGAGTTTGGACATCTCTGAAGTAGGGTTTATACTTTCTCAAATTTATTTGGCCCTTCCTTTGACCATTCCTTCTGAATGGTTTGTAAATGGAACGTAATTTGTCAAATGTTCCATGTTTCTAGAAATTCTCTTGCATGCTTAGACTTGGCTTGATCTAAAATATTTACACATTCCCAGTTGAAACTGTGATTGAACTTCTCTGTGTCTGGTGAAATTAAAGACATTTTATCATGTCTTCTGATTGCCAGTTGACATTCATGGATGCATTGTGCCAATCCTGTTTGTTCTGCATAGTGATTTTCTTTTTTTTTTTTCAAAACTTTATTAATCTTTTATATCTTTAAAAACCAAACCAAACATATAAATATTATGACATTAACAGTGTGTGACATCTATCTCATATATTTCTATTTTGTGCTCATTTACAAATATATACAGTTCACGCAAATATAAACCTTTAATCTAAGAAATGCTTATCGTTGACTCTTTTTTTTAAATTACATTTATATGCCGCCCTTCTCCGAAGACTCAGGGCGGCTTACAATTTTTGGGATGCAACCCAGTGTGCTCAGCAATAGCCTTCATTCCATTGTATATGCCTGCTTATTACTAAGCGGCATTTTTACAAAGTCAGCTAATTGCCCCCAACAATCTTGGGTCCTCAATTTAGCTACCCCGAGAGGATGGAAGGCTGAGTCAACCTTGAGCCTGGTGGGATTCGAGCCTACAGCAGTTGTAGGCAGCTGGAATTTAAGTGCAGGCAATTAACAGCCTGAGCCACCAAGACTCTTTTCATCATCCCTTTGTCCTAATTCAATCCAATCATACAATTTTCCCCAAATTCTATAATATTCAGACTCCTCTTTCTCTTGTAACATCAGGGTTAATTTATCCATCTCGGCACACGCCATTATTTTTTGAATAATCACTTGATCTGTTGGTATAGAGTTCTATATAGAGTTCTGTTATTCTGAGGTTATTTTGTTAGTTTTTAGGCTAATAAAACCAATGATATTTAGTATTTTCTTGGAAATGTTAATACATCTCTTATATTTCCCAATATATTACAAGATTTATTCGGAAAGTTGTTTTAACATTCTCATATCTCATTGTCTACCTTACTGCCACAGTTGTCACTATTATTGCTTGATTATCACTGCTTGCATTACCATTAATTTTGCATTGCACTTTTTATTATTCTTGATCATATGATTAAACATATAGGTTTATGTATGCTTAGCTGCAACATGCTAATCACTGTATCCATGTGAATGAAGGTATTTGTGTACCTCAGTATGTCAGTTGTTTTTACAGGTAGTCTTCGACTTATGACCACAACTGAGCCCAAAATTTATGTTGCTAAGCAAGATAAACTGAATTTTGTCCCATTTTATGACCTTTCTTGCCACAGTTGTTATGAATCACTGCAGTTTAAGTTACTAACATGTTTGTTAAGCGAACCTTGCTTCCCCATTAACTTTACTTGTCAGAAGGTCACAAAAGCTAATCATATCATCCCGGGGCACTGCAACCGTCATAAATATGAACCTGTTGCAAGCATCTGAATTTTGATCACATGACCATGGGGATGCTGCAACAGTTATAAGGGTGAAAAATGGTCATGAGTCACCTTTTTTTAATGCTGTTGTAACTTTAAACATTGTATTGTAAGTTGAGGACTATCTGTAGAACATTATTATCATAATAGAAATATTTAATTACCTATAAAAATTACAAAGATTATAGAAATCTAGATAGGTACGATTTGTTGTAATATGTGGGAGAGATAGTGCTATGTCAAGTGGTTGTTGCACTAGAAATATGCAACAATATCATTGAATAAATAGCATTTATTATTTAACCTTATATAGCTTTGTACTCCATTTTCTTAACTATGAAGTTTACCTTAGATTGAATTGAATTGTATTTATTGGACTTGTATGCAGGGACTCAGGGCAGCTCACAATATAAAAATACACAATGCAAAATAAATTAATTAAAATTCAATTAAACCCCAAGCCCAATAAAATTTAAAAACCAATAAAACTTAATTAAAATACAATTTAAAAACCCATCCCACTTCACTTCAGTCCAGGCCGGCCTGCTGAAAAAGCCAAGTCTTCAGGTCGCGGCGGAAGGAACGGATGAGATACTCCCAAACTAATTAAATACATTTTGTTACAATCACAGTATTTTCTTGCTATATTATAATGTTCTCTTCTTTTTACTTATAGCTTGAAAGTAAAAGTCAGAAAGTTGATGCCGGCAATTCTCTTAATGGTACTGTATCCATCGATCACACTGTAGGAAATGACACTTTTTTTGTAGTTACATGGAGTGAACCCTCTTTTAAACCTGCAATTCTTCTGATGGATCCAAAAGGAAAAATATATAACGAAAACAATTTTGCAGTTGACAACACCAATCTCAAAACTGGTCGACTTAAGATTGATGGGACTGCCGAGGTAAAATACCTCAGCTTTTTTTCAACCAAGGAAGTTGTATTATCATTAAAGTTATAATTTTAATGTTCTTTTTAGCCCATAGACAAACAGATCTACTTCAGAGGTGCAAGCGGTATACTAATAAAGTTTGGAATACCTTAAGCTAAATTAGTACAATTACTTTCTTCTGAAGTTCCTATAAGATGGGTAGATGAGACATAGAAATAACCAAGTCTTTAAAAGGAGTGGCCTGGTGTTTCAATTTTTTCTTTGCTGCAACAGTTCGCTGGTGCCATTAATTTGCCCATTCATTCCATTTGGGAGAAATCATACTGGACTAGCAACGTATTTCCACTGTAGCATAAAACTGAAATCATATTTAACTATGTTCATTGGAATTTTGGGAAACTGCAATTGCAGTACATAGAAGAATTGGATTGATGAAGATTTTCTTAAAGGGAGTCATCATATGGGCACTCTTGTGTAGCCCCATGATGGCATTTCATTAAGTATAGTGTTCTGGCAAAAGCCACATCTTCTATGGACATCCTTCAAATGATACAGTCAATTGATATTAATGTTGTTAATTGCAAGCAGCTGCACCATAATTAAATCTTGCACACATACAGTTTTCTCCCATGTGAGCCACAATCATGAAATTATGGGACCTTAGTTCACATGAAAGCCAATATGTGGACAACTGTGTGCAAAAATGCTGCATGCAAACCGCAGAACTAAAATTGGAGACTTCACAAGTGATCATGAATGGGCTTCTGCTGTCCAACTCTTTAAAATTCCTACATATACAAATGTCTATTTATCCTTATGAAATACAGTATACAGAGAAATCAAAACTGCATTGATATCTCTCAGACCATGCCGAGTGAATATTTAATAATATTTTACTTCCAAATCCTCATCTGCAGACAGGAGATTGGACTTATGTGCTTTCTAATAGACACCCAAAGGCTCAGGTGCTATCAATCACAGTAACATCTCGAGCGGCATCTCTAACGGAACCTCCAGTAACCGTGAAGTCCTACGTAAGCAGTGATGCAAATGCTTTTCCCAATCCAATAATTATTTATGCAGAAGTCAGTCAAGGACTTTTGCCAGTGCTTGGTGCAAATGTTATAGCCACAATTGAATCAACAACTGCAAGTGAGGAACTAGAGCTTTGGGACACAGGTTCTGGTAAGTGTACTTGGAAGAATGTTTGTATTACATATTTTTCATAATAATACATAATATTCCAGAAGTAGGAACTTACCCACGTGGACTCAGATAATTGTCTTACTATTGTTACTCCAGCAAGCCTGTCAAATGGGTGATCAATGGGCCAGATACAGCCCGCACAGAACACGCCCACCCTGGCTCTGCAAAGACAAAAAAGGACATGATACATCACAAGCCGGCCCGTGACGCGATCCAGCCCGTGACGCGTTTGACATTTGTGCTGTAAAATCATAAATAGTGATAATGGTGGTAGCTTTCTAGATCACAAACACATATTTGGCCACTTTCATTGTGTCTATTGAGCTCCTTGCATCCTTGCAGCTGCTTGCTTGGAGGAAAAATGAACTGTGTTGGATTAGCTTTGGAAAGCTTTTTATGGCCAATGTCCTTCTGCTCTGCTCTCGTTCTGTTGTATGTTGTATTGCTTTATCACACCCCTTCTTAGCTTGATGTAGCTAAACTTGCTCCCCAAGACATAAATAGATGTAGTCCTCAAGTTACGATCACATTTGAGCCCAAAATTTATATTGCTAAGTGAAGCATTGCTTGAGTGAGTTTTGCCCCATTTTATAACTTTTCTTGCCGCAGCTGTTAAAGTGAATTATTGCATTTGTTAAGTTAGTAACACGATTGTTACATGAATCTGGATTCCCCATTGACTTTGCTTCTCAGAAGGGGATCACATGACTCTGAAACACTGCAACCGTCATAAATATGAACCAGTTGCAAAACATCTGAATTTTGAACATGTGATCATGGGGATGCGGCAATGGTCCTAAGTGTGAAAAACAGTCATAAGTCACATTTTCAGTGCTGTTGCAACTTTGAACCGTCACTAAATGAACATCGTAGGTTGAAGACTGCCTGTAGCCAGTCACTTAGACTGTCAGACAATGCTTCTGGATTAATCCGGTTCAATTGTACTAAGTTTGCACATTGTCTCTTTATTTATACAACTTAAATGTAGACTTTAGCATGAGAAATGCTGAACTGGTGGAAACAGAAACTCGAAATAAAATTAATGAGAGAAATAACAACCCCAGACCTACTAATGATACAACTTTAATGGCTAGAAGCAAGACCTAAGCAATCTCTTATTGAACATGAAAGAAGAGAGTGCAAAAAATGCTCGATATTTAAACAAAACCCAATATTATGCTTACCAGTTAAGTCAATCCAGTACATCTAGGCAGAGAAGACTTCTAACTTATATTGTGACTGGAAGACTTCAAGTCTGACATCTTGGCAAATTGTTGCTGTAAAAGACAGATAGGATCTAGGTTCAGCAATAATTAACTCTGAGGTAACATGACTTTGTCATAAAGTCAAATCCCTCAAGTCTTAATCTTCTACAAAAAAGGGGGCTTTATTCTTTTTGGGGGACTGTAGGCAGAAGTCTGGGAGAAAATGAGGGAGAAAATGAAACAATTCTGTTTTATAACATTGTGAGATTCTATCATTATTTTGTTTGATATAAAGATTAGCATGTAATTATTAGAAATATTTCTCACTCAACACTCGGCCCAGAAAAGTTAGGCCAGAGAATGAGGGGTATTTTTGTACTTATGGTATTTCAAGTCCTTGGAACTCCTTCATTATTCATTGATTTCAGTAGAAAAGCAGAGATTTGGGCAAACCAAGGTACAAAAATTTATTCTACTGAACCTTAAGGTAATGTCTGTTTCTTACCTACAATTACTACAATTTAACATTGCTTTTCAGAGCTAGTCTTCAGAAAAAATGTATATTATCATAGGTATCTACACTTAACAAAAATATGATTATACATGCCTGTTAGTTTGAAGCTTGGAACATATTTCTCATGATGAGTGTTTACAGAAATGTAACATACCAAAAAAAAAATCATGCATGGCAGATACCACCTGAATGATATCTCTCTTACAGAAATTACATTGTGATAAATCTTTTATCATTGGCTGAATTCTTACATCCAACAACCATTTTGCAATAAGATACCCTGAGTATTTTAAACTAAAATTTATGGCTATTCAACTTAAACAATTCTAAGTGGCTCACAACAGTATTCAAAATTATCCCATCATCCCTCAGATTTAGGAATCTATAAACTATGATCCCTACTGCCTCAGAAAATCTATGCTAATACCATTGTTGCATAGAATCTAACACCCAAGAATTATAGAATTGGAAAAAAAAATTGTGGAGCCATTTTGACAAATTCCAAACCTATAATAGCTATTCTTTGGTTCTGAATGTAAATAACCATAGAATTAAACATTTTCTTCGATGAAAACAGGGAGAGATACAACTTAGTTTTGGTGTATTTTCTACATTATTTTTAATATTTTTGTTTCAAGGTGCAGATATTATCAAGAACGATGGAATCTACTCAAGATACTTCACATCATTCAAAGCCAATGGTAGATACAGCATAAAGGTGCATGTCCAAGGGAGAGGTAGAGCCAGCCGACAAACTCGCCAAAGGAATCACGTTCTATATGTCCCAGGCTATGTAGAAAATGGTAAAAATGATGAAAGAACAATAATGTAGTATAACTGAATGATTAATTATATGCCATCAAGTTGTTTTGGGCTCCTAGTATATATTTTCTCCATCATGATCTATCATGAAGACCATCATGAAGACCTAACTTGATCTTTCAATTTTTCCATCACACAATAATGAGTCCATCGACCTGGTCCTGGTCATCTTCTTCTCTTTACTTCTACCTTTCCCAGTATTAGAGCCTCCTGTAGAAAACAAGGTCATTGCATAATGAGTCTGAAGTAGGATAATTTGAGTGTGGTCATTTGAGAACTCGGAGTTGATTTGTTTGATCCATTTATTTGTCTACAGTATTCTCCAACATCAAATTTCAAATACTCTTCCTTTCTTGCTCCTTCAAAGTCCAACTTTCACTTCTATAGAGTATTACAGGGAATATCATGGCTTACATGTTTCTTTTTTAAAAATATAATTTTATTAAGTATTTATAAAGTATTATAATATTAAGTATTACAGTACTTATAAAGTATTATTAAGTATTATGATACTTAATAGTAGAAACTAATACAGACTAACCTTAAGTGAAAAAATAGAATAGAAAGAAGAAAAAAGAGAAGAAAGAATATAATAAAGAAATATATAAAGAAGTGAATTTCAAGCTTCATCACAATAAATATAGATAAATTTAGTAACTCTTCACGGAGTAATGTTACAAAAAGTTACTCCTTCATTTCATATTCCTTACCTTATCTGTAAGCAAATCCATAAAACATCAATTTTTCAGTCTTGGTGTTAGTAAAAATTGCGCAAAGGGTTGCCATATTTTGCAACAAAAAAAAATTCAATTGTGATGAAATAAATTTATTTTATACTCCTTCCTTTTATTTCTAACAGTCTTAATATTTAATTCAATCAAATATTGTAATAAGATTTTATTTGTCTTCAATTATTCTAAATTCCATTGCATAGTTTTTCATATCCATCTTAATTTAATTTCCTGTTTTAACATACTGTAATTTATTCTGAAATAATATACAATTGATATTAGCCATAGTAACATCCAAGTATTTCAATTTTCTCAATCTTAAATCCATTGCTCCCATTCTTTTTGCTCTTTCAGATTCCTGTTTTTGTTTATATTTTCATTATCTAATTAATTTTAAATTCAACTAATGCACCACAACCCTTTAATTTTCCATTAATATTTCTACTCCTTTGAAAGAATTTTCAAACATTATCACCAAATCATCAGACAACACTCATAATTTATATGTTTCCCTTTTAATCATCATTCCAGCAATTATTTAATCTTGTTTTATGTCTCCATTCAATACTTCAAAAGCTAAGATGAATAACAATAGTGACAAGGGCATCCTTGACTTCTCCTTTTCTGTATTTCACAAGGTTTTGCTAATTTTCCACTTAAAACTATTTGTGCCTGTTGCAAAGTATAAATCAATTTTATCCATTTAATAAAATTCTCACCAAACTCCATATCTTCCAAAAGCTAAACAGGAAAGTCCAGTCATCAAAGGCCTTTTCTGCATTTGAAAAGATCAAAGCAGCCTTTTTTTCAGTATTTTGTTTTAAGTATTCCAAAATGTCCAATACATTTCTAATATATTTTGGGTAAAACCCCAAATTGATCTTCATTATGGAAATCAATATAATAAATAACTATAACTATAGCTATCTGTATATCTGTATCTATATATCTCAATTTCTAATAAATAATGTATCTCACAGTCCCTGATGAATAAATAGGCATATTATGTATATTTATTTATATTTTCAACAATATGGAAATGATTTGGCATTCTTCTTTGTAGACAACTCAAATAAGCATCAGAATAATGATAAAGTTTGGAGTTTCTGCTGAATGATCTTTCTTTCTTTCTTTCTTTCTTTCTTTCTTTCTTTCTTTCTTTCTTTCTTTCTTTCTTTCTTTCCTTCTTACAATAGATGTAATAAAAATGAATGCACCAAGACCAGAAGCTAGTGACAATGATACCCAAGCAAACCTTGGAAACTTCAACAGAATTACTTCAGGAGGTAGTTTTGTAATGACAGGAGTGCCTCCTGGAAATACTGCAGATGCCTTTCCACCATCTCGAATCACTGATCTTGAGGTAAAACTCAATGATGAGGATGATTTCCTTTTGTCATGGACTGCTCCTGGAAACGACTATGATAAAGGAAAAGGTAACATTTTCTTTCCTATGTTAGTCAGAAGAAATTATGCTAAAGGAGGAACAAAATACTATTTGTTACTGGCTCCCAAATATAAATCTTTATAGAATTTTCCTTATGGGATAAAATTGGGTGAATACAATCTAATTTGGCACATAGGGTGCTTTCGGTTTAAATTAGATGTGTTTGTTGCAAAGATTTCATTGACAAAGATACCAGTTCCCAAGTATTGTGGAGAAATTGTCTTAATATCTCCTTGAATATTTTTATTTTTTTGCAGCTGAAAAATATGAAATAAAAACAAGTGAAAATCCTGTGGAATTAAGAGATACTTTTCAAAATGCTATTTCTGTGAATACATCTGATCTGAAACCTGATGTTGCTGGGATCAAACAGTCATTTCAGTATAAGATGGAAAACTTCACAAAAGAAAACGGCACCGCAATTTACTTTGCCATTCGTGCCAGTGATGGCAGCAACAATGTTGGGGAAGTATCTAACATAGCAAGAGCTGTTGTACTTCTTCCTCCATTGCTCCCTACTTCTACCACACCCACCAGTCCTTCTAGCTCTGCTCATCCCACACCAGCCAATGCTTCCAGCTCTGCTCCGCCTACAGCAACCAATCCTTATACCACAAAAGCCACTTCTAGTTCGGAAGCTCCCAATACTAAACCTCCTGGTGTGATAAATACAGTGACTATAATTGTTATCATAGTATGCATTGCTCTAATTATCATTTGTGCTTGTATATGTATAACTATTTGTGTTTTACATAAGCAAAAAAAGGTAAATCCTGAAACTCTAATGTAAGAAGAAATAAGATCAAAACTATAGAATGGAAGGACAAATAAATACAATCTATGATGGTTACACAGACTTTTAACAACCTTATTCGTGTATTAAGACAACAGTTAATATTCTTTGTCATAGACATAGATTTCTGCAGTATTGTTGATTTTAACTTTTAAAAGTTGAAAGGAAATTGAATCACTATCCTCAGCCTAAAAGGTAAGAGGTAAGTCAAAATAAAAACAAGTTAGAAATATTTATCAGCCTCATATGTTAAATTTTACAAGCCACCCAGAATCCTTTATGTGTGAGTTGGTGGATATATAAATTTGTTTAATAAATAAATAAATAAATAAATAAATAGTTTTCCCCATGCTTTCATTAAGCAAAGTTGAATTTCCAATGCAAATACTCCATTTATCTACTCCTCCTTTTACCTTTAGTGTAGATTTAACATAAAGCCAATCTGAATTTAGCAACCTCAAAGGCAGCATTATTAATGTCATCTATACTGATTTATGAGAATAAGTTCTATGTTAGGTTTAGGCTACAATGATATTACCATAATGGAGTCTGATTCAGCTTTACACTGAAGTATTTTTTTCTGAGATGAGAAAGATTAAATTAAATTAAATCAAGTTTCTGCAGGCAGAAGTTAGATGAGTTAAACATATTATATGGCCAAAGTGACACCTTTTTAGGAATTACGATTTTTACAATCTAAGAAATCTTGAAGCATCAAGATTTGGGTTAAAATAATTATAGAACAATAAGATTTTCATACAATTTAGTAAAATTGCCAAATACCCAATCATATTGCACCATAATGTTCTATACTACACTTTAACTATAATGGAAGATGGCTTAGCAATTCTGATGCCTACCAACAGAGACAAAATTGCTTCTCCTAAATATTGGTAAATAAGTATCAAGATTAATGTCAAAATAATGTTTTTAACAAACATGTTTGGTAGAGAGAGATTTAGAAGAATCATATGAGACAAAAAAATAATTGTTCCATTTGAACCATTTTACTTATTTTCATTTGTTTATTCAATGTATTCAGTCTCTGTTCCATGAATCTGGGTAGCTAACCAGGATTAAAAACAAAATAAAAACAACAAATCACTAAATAATATAGAGAGAGACCAAGGTAGAAAATCAACCAACTCATCAATCAACATTTGCTCCAGTTTTTCTGAAATTCAGTAAAGAATAAATTTAATTGATTCTCAAACTTTTTTACATTGTGTATGCAGTTACTACATTAATAGCCTTTGGCGTATTTGTGAAGAAGTATATTGACCTCTTTTGTTTTTGCAGATATAATTCAAAATTGTGGGTGACATGAAAATGGATGGGGCTTTAATAATGCATTTATGATTACCATCCTGACCTCCTCTGAAGATACCCCTGTATTTCTGTCCCAATTTCTCCTTTGAAAATAGCACTCTCGAATTTGATGAGCCAAAATATTTTCTGACTTCTCATTGACAGACTTATCAGACACCATTACAGTCAGTCTTCAACTTACAACCACAATTGAGCCCAACGTTCTTGTGAGACATTTGTTCTGTGCCTTTGCCCCATTTTATGACCTTTCTTGCCACGGTTGTTAAGTGAATCACTGCAGATGTTCAATTAGTAACTGTTCTGTCCTAGGCCTCACCCAAAAGCACTCAGTCAATTCCGAGTCCCAGCAAAAACCTATTTACAATAATATGAATTAGTTCATTCACAGTCAGCAAACAGCTTGGCACACATTCTCAGGGAGGTGGACTAATTATCTCAGACCGTTATCAATCCTGGAACACTATCCGGTAAACAGTTCCACACTTACTGTTGACAGGGAAGGCTGGGTTTACAGACCAAGATACACAAGGCTAGAACAAACACATGACTGAACGAGCAAGTTGTTTCCTGCAACCCCCCCTCCCCTTTTGCTCGTCTTTTAATCCTGATGGGAGAGGCCATTCATCGTCCATCTGTGGCCTTGCTCCATCAACCCTGAATCCTTAATTGCTCCTTTCTTTTAGCAGCTCTGCGCATGCACAGGCTGGGAACCAGTTCCAACTGCTCCCCAACCTCACTGCTATCTGAGCCCAAAGGCAGCTGATGACTGCCAGCCTGCTCTGGCCTCATCTCTGCCTCTGATGTAGATCCCGAGCCCGAGCCTTCCTCAGCCTCCAAGACTGGCTGGCCCAGGTTCCTCCCCAATCTCCTCACTACTGTCTGATTCTGCTGCCAGCTCCACCAGCCACCGGCGGGCCACAACAGTAACACTGTTATTAAGTGAATTTGTCTTCCCCATTGACTTTACTTTAAGGTCACAAAAGGTAAACACATGACCCCGGGACACTGCAACCATCATAAATATGAGTCAGTTGCCAAGCATCTGAATTTTGATCACATGACAATGGGGATGCTGTAATGGTTGTAAGTGTGAAAATGGTCATAAGTCACTTTTTTCTGTGCCATTGTAACTTCGGTCACTAAATGGACTATTGTTAGTCAAAGACTACCGATACAACAACACATCAACTCCCTTCTAGAAAACTATGAGTCTTTATCTGAGGTCTCCATCTCCACCAGGATTAATGGCTTCCTGATTATGCTTTATCAAATATTTTTTTACCAGTCCTAGTGAAGAACGATCTTCAAACAAGCAATCTATCATCTAGATAACTCACAACATGATTAAACATTTTAAGAGAAAAGTCGAGTGAGACAAATCTATTCTGGAGAAAGTTTAGAGCAGTGGTTAAGGGTTGGATTAGAAACGAGAAGACTCAGATTCACATCAGTCCTTAGTCATAAAACCTCATTGGGTGACTTTGGGCCAATTATTTTCTCAGCTCAATCTACCTCATAGTGTTATCATTTTGGAGAACAAAACAATAGGCTGCACTATGTATTTCACCTTGAGTTCCTGAAGAAAAGGTCGGATATAAATTGAAGAAACAATACTGCCTAAAATGTCTTGTAAATTTATCCCACTGTAAATTGTTTTTTTCTGGGAAACCTTTGGAAGAAGGAATGTGCCAATGAGACCTTCAATGTGTTCTCTGCCGGGTTGCAATAATCAGTTTTGTCATGCTTCAAGACACGCTGCAGGAAAGACAGCAACCAACAGAGATAGAATCTGGAATTAAGGAAAATCTTTGCTGATTCCGCAGTGAAGTGTTCATATGGAAATCCTCAAATTCTAAATTAGAAGTCAGTATTAAAAATTTAGGGGGTGTAGTGACAGAGCAGTTAAGACATTTGAGCTTGTTGACCAGAAGGCCAGGAATTCAAGACCTGCCACGTGACAGAATGAGCTTCTGTTACTTGCCCGAATTCCTGCTAACCTTGCAGTTTAAAGTATGTAACATTCCATGTGCCTTCACTATACAGTTATTCCATGTACCTTCAGCATATAGTCATGCTCGCCATATGACCATGGAAGTGTCTTTGGATAATGCTGGCTCCCTCTGCTGTGAATCAGGAATGAGCATTGCCCCCTAGAGTCGGACATGATTGATGGAGGAAAACTTTACTTTTATTAGATACTTATCATTTCTCTCCTTCCTCTTGTCCTTCAGATGGGAAATTTGAGGAGAAAAATAAATGGGAGAAAATTACATCTTTATAACGTGAAATAAATATTTGGCATACATTTTCATGGGCTTTAAGTGCAGGAAGTGTCATCTTGACAAATACAATCATTTGTATTTCTACATTCTTAATGACTTCAGTCTGCTCAGATTTCAATTCCTCTTTCATGAATGTTTTTCCAGGCCAGTTTCATTTTATAGTCACTCAGAATTCTTATATTTTGAAATCAGCATATTCAGCATGTAAATCAGTTTTAGATTAACTGACACTAGTGGCAATGCATAATTAGGATCATGATTTTGGAGATCTTTTAGGAAAATGAAGTTGTGACATCTCGAATCACATAAATATTTATCAGCAATTAGTCTTCTTGTTTGTTCACCCTATTTTAAAGCAGAAAATTAAATCAAATTTAGTTATGGGCAATAACCAGCAAAGTAAAAACAAAAACAAAAAACAAAATCAGAAATGCAAAAACAATGACCAGATACATCAGTATAGCAGTCATATAAACCTAAAAGATTGAGGCATCAAAACTAAAGAAAGGGAAGAATTGAGTAAAACAGTATAAAGCATGAAGTAAAATAGAAACAGAGTAAAATAGGAATAGAGTAAAATAAATTTTAAAAAACCTTCACAAGGTCATCATCCCAAGATTAGGACTTTCTATGCAAATCACTGCTGGTAAAACATGGCAGGTCTATGGTGATGCTACAGTTTCAATCTGCGAGCATGAAATGGACTTCTGTTCCATCAAAAGAAATAGGGTCTGTGTTAGGACAATGATTGAGAATGTATGATGAGTGATGTGCCACAACATTTTGAATAATATGCCAGCATTCACCAACACCTGACAAGTAGTCTCAAAAGCATGCCTCATTTTCACATGATTTTCAGAGGCTGCGAAAGCCACACGAGAATGGGTGCTTTTGTGAGGCCTCCAGAAGTTGCATGAAAGGGCTGTGCTGCAGAGGCAATTGTGCCATTTCCTAAGGCTTGCATGAGGCGGCCTTTTTGAGTGGCAATTGTGGTGCTAAGGCTGAAGCTGCGGCCTGGTACCTACTTCAGGTCTAGTCTTAGCACTTAAATTGACTGCAGAGTACCCTAGAATGGAGGGGAGATAGAGAATTGTTTCTCTGGCGGGTTGACATTTCATCAGAGCCAAGTTAAGCTTTTTCCGAATTTTTGACACACTGAGGCCAAAAGGCTCTCCATCGCTGTGTTAGGAGGTGCCTAAGAAATATCGGCAGATACATTGCTGAAGAAAGGACAGTGGAAAAATAATGCAATAGGATCTCTGGTGAATTGGGATCATAATGACCGCATCTTTCAGTGAATGGAGTCCTACTAGTACTGCTGAGATGAAGAGTTGAAAAGAGCAAAGAAATTGCTCTACATGGAGATGGGTAGATAAGTACTGAGCAAATAAAAATATTCCCAATTACCCATGTGCATATTTCTTTATTAGAAATGATAAAATCCATTAATGTACAGATCTGCCAATCAAATAACTAATCTTGTAAGAAGCAGTTCTAGGAACCTTAATAGATTTATAGACGGTAGTGTGATGGGTTTAGGAATTGTACTTAAGACACAATCAGATGGCAGTTACCTGGCACTTGGAGTGTATGGTATTATTGGGATACAGATGAGATAAGACTTCCCAGTCACATTTCTCTGAGCTAAGGACTTTCCTCTTTCTGGGTGATTAATTAGTTTATGACATAAGTAGCTTGGTGCAGTGATATCAGGCTAGAAATGGGGGTGGGGGAGATGGGACCCTGAGTTCTAGTGCTGATTGAGGAAGAAAACCAGTTGGGTGACTTTGGGCCAGTCACTCTCTCTGAATCCCATGAAGTAGGCAATTGCAAACCACTTCCAAATCTTGTCAAGAAAACTGTAGGCAGTTGCTAAGAGTCAAGACTGACTGAAAGCGGGGGAAATGGTTTGAGAATCTGGAGGCCCTGAAGGAGACAGGCCAATAGAAATGGAAGTGTTATATGAGGTGACTCTAATCCTGGAACTCTTCCCATCTAGCTGTGGAAGCTAAGAATACAGTCCCTCTCTCACGGCTCGCTCTGAGTGCAGCATAGCAATGCTAGGACAGATCGTTCACCCTTCCTAACAGATGGATCTCCTTTGGGAAAAATAGGTCAGTTTACATTTCGCTTATAGTTTTCGCCAAATGCTCATGTCTGTTTTTCTTCTTCCTCTGACCTTCTTAATTCATTCTTCTTAGAAGATTCGCCCAGCTATTAGATAGCCGAAGTCAGCCACCTTGCCTGCTTCAAGCTACCTGTATATATAATTTATATTTTTCATTTATGTTTTCTAGGATTGTATCTAGTAGAACTGCAGTTTTGATTCAATGTTTATTTTTAGCCACCAGATGTAGTAAAACATTCCTTCTTTACAGGGGTGGGATTCAAATTTTTTAACAACTGGTTCTGTGGGCGTGGCTTAGGTGGTGGGCATGGCTTAGTGGTCATGTGATTGGGTGGACATGTCTTGGTCATGTTATTGGCTGGGTGTGGCCAACTCAATATCACTCACATCGAGGCATGCATCTCCTTGCCTGGCCTCTCATGACTGTGGGGATGATGCAACAGTCGTAAGTGTGAAAAACGGTCATAAGCCACTTTTTTCAGTGCCATTATAACTTTGAATGGTCACTCCACACAAGCAAAGTACCAGCAAAGGAAGGAAAAAAACTCCAGAGATGTTCCTGAGACAGGAAGTCTAGTCCTGCCAAGAATGTAATAAGGGTTAATGGAGAGGCAGTTTCTGTAAGCAACACCAGAATGTTTCCTTCCTGCCTTCCTTACAGGATTAGGCCAGTAATTTCTTCTAACAACCGGTTCTCCGAATTGCTTAGAATGTTAACAACCGGTTCTAGCGAATAGGTGCAAACTGGTAGAATCCCACCCCTGCTTCTTTATTGTGTCATTTCCAACACTTTTTTGTTATATGCTTTGGTTATCTTAACAATCATTGATGAATCATATAATCTAAATCTAAAGCGGGGGCTCCCAACTCCTGGGTCACAGAATAGTACCAGTCCACAGCCCTTAGGAAAACAGGAGCTTTCCCCGCTTTTGGTGGTTGCACCCACCAGCTCAAGGTGGGTCTGTAAAGGAGGCCTGCTCCTAGATGGCTCACTGAGGCTCCTTGGAAGAAATGAAGGGCCATTTTAGGGACCTTAGTTTGTGATCTATTCTGCAACCAGCACCTGCTTGTAATTTTGATGCCATAGAGTACTTCTAACTCCTTTTGGTGATAATATAGTCTGTTTTATTTCTATGTATATATATATGCTCCATCTGGTGATACCCTTCTATAGAGGCATTGTTCTGGCTGTTTCAAGACAGTGTTAGCTATATGACTCGGAGTGTCAGAAATTGATAATACCAGCTGTTTTTGTTATAAAGGACAGTTTGTGGCTTAGTACTGTATATAAATTCATTTGTGATTTATCCAACAGACTGCTCTTTATGAAATTGAGCTACTGATATAGATTGGTGACGTGAATTTAGCTTGTAATTCTCCAAATGCTAATTTGATTTCTTTCAGTATGGTGACATCTAGTGGATTTACAATATACATTTTATTTTATTTTTTAAACAAGTTTTATTCAATTTTTCCAACACAACATAAAAAAGGCTCTTTTCAGTATACAACATAATTCTGAGTCACCCTTTTTACATGCAAATATGACAGTAATTATATATTCATTTTTATCATTCAACATTCTATCTTATCCATTTTTAACTTCATTCTATTTATTACTTCTCCATTTCAACTTTTACACAAAAAAAGAAATAAATTATTTTAAGTGATATTACTTTCCATCTAAGCATCTTCTCAATTCATTTCAATGTATTTCAAATATATTTCTTAATATACATTTTATTTTGTTTATATCTATCCTGCCTGATAAGATTCTGGTTGCTCCAACAGCATTTTTGCATTTGTGGCAGACTTTCACCATGTGCATCACTGACTACACCTCAGTTCTTGGGAAAGTTCAAGTGTGAATGTAGAAAATGAATCTTCAGTGAAATGCTGCACTTCCTAGTCTTGTATGCTGTAAGAAGTTTACCAACCAGCTAAATGTAATTTGGTAGTCTGTGGTTGCCAAAATTCTCAATGACATTCTTGTATGCATTCCAGGCAATTTTCTCGGGCCTCAGTAACAGATATTAGAACTGCTTGTCATTGATGATGTATATGACCAACAAAAATGCCTTCCTTAATCTTGGCATATTCTTGAAAACATCTGTCTCAAATAACAAAAAAACTTCATCTTCTCTGTTCACCACTTCCAGATTTTTTTTATTGGAGTTTTATGTGAAGCAGAGGCAAAAAATTTTTTGTCCAGTCAACAGGTGGCTCATTTGCCATGTTTTTCTGTCCTGAAACCAAATTCTTTTGGAATGGCTATTTGTTTGCAATTCTCTTGCGTGACAGTCCCATTCGCACAAATAACAACAGTACTTGGTACATTTGAAATGTCTTCCAAGCAGTAGAACCACTACTTTTAGATCTCTTATACTTGATCTATTGGATATGAGTCAACCAACAATTCCATGTTTTTGCAAGTTTTTTTCATGTGTGTAACATAGTCAACAGGTACTGAAAAATGTACATGGCCATTGTGTAACAACAGAAGAATTTTATAAAATGGTATGCGGTGAGTTAAATTACAGGCTATTTTAATGATTAGAAGCCCAAAATCTATAACATACAAGCGAAAGTATTTTGGAAGCAAAATCTCTGTTGTCCAGAACTATATTGGGAAATCAAGAGTAATGGGACTATTAGAGCAAAAACAGGGGCAGGTGAATTCAACAAATAGTTTTAATAGTTTCTGTTTAAATAGTTTTTAGTAACAGCCTGGTGAAAAGTTAATCAATGAAATAATACTTTGAAGATAAAATTGTTCATGTCCATGTTAGTTTGGATTTGATAATGGGTACTGTATCAATGGTTGTACCAGCAAACTGCATTTCTTTACATAAGATTTGAATACTGTAAATTGTAAACTAATAATGTTTTTTACAGTGACTAATATATTTCAAACCATCTTGTCTCTATTACTGAAGTTAACAGGAGAGGCACTTTAGCATAATACTTAAGGGACCAACCTAAAGACTGGGAGATTATGAGTTCTAATCCTGCCTAAGGCACAAAACTAGCTAGGTAACTGAGCACCAGACATTCTCTCAGTCCTAGGAAAAAGGCAATGGTAACCACTTCTGAAATCTTGCCAGGAAAACTGCACTGATTTGTCCAGGTAAGTTGTCAGGAGTCAATGATGACTTGAAGGTGTGCACATAATTGGGTTGTATTATAAATTCAAATATAAATTCTAAAAGGCCATTTGAAGATTGCGAGATAATAGGCATCTACACTTTTTGCTATATTGACAATTTACACACACACATATACATACATACATAGATACATACATACATACATACACTAGCTCAATACCCGTGCTTCGCTACAAAACTATGTGGTCGGGCTTAGTTTTTTGGGAGGAAAATAAGAGGAAAAAATTCTGCTTCTGCCTACCAGCATCCATTGGTATTCATCTGGCTAGCTTCCTTTTTGGAAAGTGAAACAGTATTTGCTATGTGAGCAAAGAGATAGCAAGGAGCCTGGGCGTGCCTTAGCTCAGCTGTTCTGTACTAAAGCTGCTTGGTGCTGTAAAAGGAAAACTGAAATGCCTCTCCTCTGCTTGTGTTTTGCATTTGGAACCGATTTCTTTTCAGGTGGGGAGGGAGAGTAGAACTCCTTACATCAGAGTGTGTTAAGAATAATATACGAAATACTAATGCTCTGATGGTCATTTCGAAAAATCCTTTCTTAGTGAGCACCTAGAAGTCAAGAGGAAAATATGTGCTAAATTTAAGTTTATAGGCTTTACGGTTCTGGAGTTTTTGTGATGATGTGTGAAATGGTATTTCACTTTTTTATATCTATCTATCTATCTATCTATCTATACATACATATACATACACACACATATGCATATATACATATATATATATACACACACACACACCTACACACACACACACACAAATATATAAAACACACACACACATATACCTCTGTACAGCGTGCAAAAACACCTTTTTATGAATTTACGATACTGTCACATTGTCGGAAACGCATATAAATAGGTAACCGTTGTTCAACGGTGAGAAAAAGGCACGTATCAAGCAGTCATATACATTTATGACGCTTATTGTTAGCGTAGATATTCCTTCTGATCTTGCCTCCTGTTTTTAGGATTTAGGTTCCGTGTTCTGAAAAAGCATAACCGGCGCTTGAAAAGCGGACGCAAAACTCTCTCAAACCAAGTAGTAATTACCGAGGCAAGAAAAAAAAATCCACGTAGCTACTCCCTAAACGCCACCTCTCAAGAGATCAGTACGTGACCGGCCGCTGTAACCTAATCTACACCGCAGCGGCTGGAAAAAAAAGGATCACGCCCAGACTCCGAAGGACCTTCCCTTAAGATCCTCTTAGGAAGCTCCGTCATCGGGGTGGGGGTGGGGGTGTGTGGATGGGCGGAGCGTCTTTAGCAGCTGTGCCTTCTCCTTCTGGCTCTTGGCTCCGCCCACGAGCTGGATGCATCCAATTGGCTGCTGGTTTCGTAACTCCTGGCCAAGTCCCTGTTGCGGCTGGCACCACCCTTCTTACTGCCACCGCCGCCGCCTTCGCCCGGCGCTTCCAAAGGGAGGAAGTGTGGTGGGCGGCAGGCCGCCGCCGCCACCCCCACCCCCCAAACTCCTGAATTGGTCGGCTCCCGCTAAAGATGAATATCATGGATTTCAATGTGAAGAAGCTGGCGGCTGACGCTGGCACGTTCCTCAGCCGAGCCGTACAGGTAAGGAGGCAGAGCAGTGCCGAGGAAGCGAAGCCTTGTTTTCCCTTCCTGGCGAGCCTAGTCGTCCCTCTCAGAAAAGGGCCCGGGCGTTGGCCAGGCCGTTGCTGCACGCGCGAGACCCCACCCCTCCCTCCCCTCTCTAACTGGCATAGAAGCCAGCTCCTCTGGCACTGGGGCAGCAACCGGTTGATCAGGAGCCAAATTAGGCCCAGTCCTCCTTCTCCTCCTCCTCCTCCAGCTCTGCCGGGCTGTCTGCATACGCGGAGAAGGCAGAGGCGTGGATCATTGGGGGGGGGGGCGGAATGGGGGGGATGTTTTGGTACCCCACGCCCTACGGCTGTCCTCACCGCCTCCGGGGGTCGGTGGGGAGCACACCCGGGCTTAAATGCCCGCCGTTCCGCAGCTCCAGCGCTTAACGCAAAGGTTTCTCTTTCCCGGCCTTCGCCCTTCCTCCCCCCGCAATCGCCGCCAATTTTCGGTTTGCCAGCCTCCTTTTCCGTCTCCTGGGGAGGGGGGGCGTTTCCCGCGAAAGGGAGGAAGGTAGGAGACGGAAGGAGGATGAAGACGGGGAGGGGGCGGAAACTACTAATGGCCCTAGAGCCTGGACGACGTGTGCACAGTTCAATGCTGGGACTTTCAGGATTGACAGAACAAAAATCTTTTTTCTTTCTTTTTTTAACCCCGCAACACATAGCTACGCTTTGAAATTTTCAAACCTGTCATAATAATAGTAGCCAGGGCCTATGGTTTGGAGCGGAAAAAAAGGTTTTTTTTTTTTAGACAGGTTGATGGAAGATTTTGAGAGGGCAGGGTGGGTGGGTGGGTGGTGACTTATATCAATAGCTGCTTGCCAACCTTGTAAATCAAATGATAAGCTGATGTTTTCAGTACAGGACTAGATTTTGGGGATGAAAATGTTGCCATTCTTTCTGGCTTGAAGCTTTCAAAGGGCAGCCCGCTGGCTACTTTGTGACACAAAATGCTGGACTAGATGGCCCTCCTGCAGTTTGATCCAGCCAAGTTCTTGTGCCATGATTGTTTCACTTAAATTAGATTTCTGCAGACAAATGATGACAAGTCATTAGGCTAACTGCATGTGACTGTGGTGGCCTTTCTGGACACTAGAGTTCTGTAGTGTCACTTTTGGAAGAGTATAGTACAAGTAAAATAATAATATATATAAAAAAGCAAGGCCTCTTTCTTGCTCTCCATGCCCCTCCCTTTGTAACATTTCAAAAACAAAAATAAAGCATGTGCTCTTAGCTATTATTAGCTTAAGCGCAAGAGTAACTTCGTACAACTGACTCTGCAAATTGAGAGTATATTTAACTTTGCAAAAGGAAAATGCCTGTCTGCAAAGTCTTATGGTGCCTGGTATATTATCAATTTTGTTGATTCCTTCTCATTCTAAAGAAAATGTAAGTCTATTCCTGTTAATGTACAATATGGTGGTGAAAGAGAGGATCACTTTTTTATATTTGCATTATTGGTAGATTGGATGAATTTGTGGCTTTATAGTATATTTTGTTCCTAACTACACTTACATCAGACTTCCTGTGTTGTGCAATTGTTGCCATAGCACAAAGTTACTGGAGGTCTTTAAGTTTTTCCAGTTAATAACAGGATGGCATTTCATTTCTTAGTAAAATTCTGTTAGTTGCAAAATTGCCAATACAACTAGAACCATGTTAAACATTTTTTCCTGCCCCACCTTAAAGAGCTATTATATATTAATTATAAACCATCCATTTGGTTTTTATGATACGTTTTCTGATCTCTTTTCTTAAATATAAACTAATGAGGGAAGCAGGGTAATAGTAAAGTTTTCTTTTAGCTGCTGGTAACACTGCTGGTTTGCTAATGCCTTCTGCCATGACTGATTTTCTAGTCTAGCCTGTAGTTCCAGAGTTTTTTAGAGGCTCCCTATCCTGGTCCTAAACAGAATTGATCTGCTTTGTGTTTTGAGGTGAGCCTTCATTGGCTAAGTACTGTTTATTTATTGATAATATTTATAGTTAATTATGCAAATCTTGATTTAATTCATTATATGATATTAATAGTTATATATAGGGATAGAATAACAATATGAAAATCATGCTGATGTCATAGTGGTGATCCCCCCCATTTTGTGACATGCTGCTCCCTATATTGCCAGCATTTCATACCCAGGTCAATTTTATTCCAGCTTATGTTCAGCCCTGAGTTTAGTTGGATTTGTTTTGTGGATATCCAACCACTTTATTGTTTAATGTTTAATATTATTTTAACTTATTGTATATTGGTTTTTTATTTTGTTTGCTTTGACTTTGTACCTTGACCAGGATTCCTTAGGAATAGCCTAGGCTATGCATATTGTAAAGTAAATATGCTAAAAGAACATTTAAGACTAAGTCAACTCATTTCCAAAGTACCAAATATTTTGGCTGAATTTTTCACAACTAAAGAACAGTGTAGGGGAGAGAGAAACAGGTTGCTGCTTGAATACAGATGTCTCTATGTGAGGGATATCCCTAAAAATTCTCTTGCTGATGGCTTTGTGGTCTGTTTATAATCTTTAAAATGATATATAGAACAGAATTTTATATTAGAAGTCTACTCCTATGGCCTCTTCTTTCTCCTTCCCATGGGACCAATGCTAATAACTACCCTGCGCAATGGTTTACATATTTCTTTTCATAATATATACTGTATTTTATTTACATTGTTTAGATTGCAATGAACTCAGAAGAGGGAGGGAGGAAAACAGGCAATATGCACAACAGATGTTTGCTCAGCTGGTCTCTTGCTTTCTCCATTCAGGCCATCAACACTAATGGCCCTTTGCAAAATCGCCTCCAAGTTTATTGTATTTTTTATTTGTAGATATATGCTATATTGAAAGCTGCTCAGAGATAAAGCAATACCAAGTGGATTACTTTGCATATCCCAACCTCACTAGAGATCATCCACAAGCATCAATATACTACTAAAACTCTTGTGTGTTATTGTAATCTTCAATTGGATGAGACATAGGGCACTGATTTTTTTAATCAACACACCTCAAATGGGATAATTTACAGAATGTGTACAAAATGTAGGACCCATGACTCCTGTAGGATTGACATTTTGCAAAGTTGTGGCTTCTGTTGCACTCACCCATGGTCATGTGATCGTCATTTCCAATATTTCCTGCCAGCTTTCTACAAGGAAAGTCAATGAGGAAGTCAGAAGTCACTCTCATTGCTTTTCTGCCCTGCTCATGGTCATTCTGTTTCTCTGATTAGGTAAGGAAATATCTCTGAAATGATGACCCAATGAGTAACAAATTGTTTTGTAATCTTGTGGCATACCTAGGTCTGAACTAAGAATTCAATTAGTTTAAAAAATCTGTTTCCCCAGAGATTTCTGCAGCTGATGCCCCAAAGTTGTCTCAACAATTTTCCCAAGAAAGGGTTGGTTGGAGTACAGTCGATAGTTGTCCTGAATTTCCAGTCTGAGCTATCGTTTATTGAGGAAGAGGTATATCACCAACCTCCTCCTAAACGGGGGACATCGTCTACTCTCTCAAGGATGCACTCAGCAGTGTACCAACCCATCACTGAGTCATGCCTTGGAGCCTTTTGCCAATCAGAAATTGAAAGGATCCAGATTACAGATGTCCTGTCCACATTCTTCAAGCTAATTGCTAAAGATTAATATAAATAAAAGTTACATTTTTTTGTACCAGTGTTTCTTAAATTACTTAACAGGCTACAGTACTTCCATGTACTTCCTGTGTTTTAAGAACTACATTTCTTCATTTGTAGTTTGTTCATTGGTGCTGGAATGAGAACAAACAAAACTATCTTCTAATTAAGAGATCCCATGATGCTTGTCTTATGATGCTGACTTCTTCACTTTTATATGAAAAAAATTAACTGTTTCATTTTGCATTTTCTTGGCTACAAATAAATATAGTTTTGATCTGAGTTAAATTAGTTAATAGAGGCTCCAATAATAGTAATACTGTTGTCAGTGTACATGTTATCATGGTAGTAGTATCATGAATTAGATAGTTGGCTATCTACTTCTCTATTTTCTTCCATAATTGTATGCAAAAGCTAATTGTACAACTGGTCCATAAAATATATATCACATAGTCTTTTGAGATTATCTGCACAAATTCATATCTCTGTCAAGTAATATTCATTAATAAAAGTTGCATACTAGAGATTCTACCCAACATTCTGATGCAGTATTTCATTTACACATTGTATAACACCAAATATTACCATATGGTAACTATAGCGTATTTCTTAAGCGTTCATGAAAGTTCACAAAGCAATAAAGCAATATTTAAAGGTATCTCTAAAACTCAATTTTTTGAGAGATTAATCATAATCTAAAACATAATAAACAGTTTATTTTTGTTATTGGTGTATTAATTGGAATGTCATATTTAGAGGCAATCTGGAATATTTTGCTTTTTAGATTATTTTTATCCCACTTAATTATAAGTAACTCAAGGTGGTGAACATACATAATATTTCTTCTGCCTCCTGTTTTTTCTACAACAATAACCCTGTGAGATAGATTGGACTGAGAGACAGAGAGAGACAGTACTAATTCGACCAAAGTCACCAGCTAGCTTTCATGCCTAACATAGACTAGAACTCACCGTCTCCTGATTTCTAGGCCAAAACCTTAATTACTACAGCTAACTGTTCAGAAAATCAATAGTGATCAAGCTCCTGTTGTGAAAGAGATATCATAGGGATATGTAGAGCCTTGGTGGTGCAGGCTATTAAACACCTAGCACTTAAGTTCCAGCTGCTTACAATTACTGTAGGCTCGAATCCCACCAGGCTCAAGGTTGACTCAGCCTTCTATCCTCTCGGGGTAGGTAAATTGAGGACCCAAGATTGTTGGGGGCAATAAGGTGACTTTGTAAAAATGCCGCTTAGTAATAAGGCATATACAATGGAATGAAGGCTATTGCTGAGCACATTGGGTTGTGCTCCAAACATTGTAAGCCTCCCTGAGGCTCCGGAGAAGGGTGGCATATAAATATGAATTTAAAAAATGTATGCTATTCCATTTTACTAAAAAAGCTGGATCAACATGCCTGAGCATTCGCTAAATGTGAATCTAGTCCTTTAGAGAAAGAGAGGTAGTAGTTCTAATCTGAATAATTTGAACAATATCTACATAAACTACCAAAGTCATTCCAGGATAAACATTCAATTTACAGAATACAAAAAAGATAACTAAATTGCTTTTAATTAATTTATTTAGTCATATAATTCCAGAGACAAAATACATATTTTACAATTACTGTAAAATTTATTAGTTATTTATTAAATTTATTCATCACCCACCTCTCTGTCAAGTGAATCTGGTTGCAATGTTCCCAAAGTACTGATATTCTTATGTGGAACTAAAATGATATATGTTCTTTTAGCACAAGTACATAATGGGGTGTCAAATGATAATCTAGCAAGGTCCCTTTCTGAAAATAGTCCTTAGAAATGAGCCACCAAAACATCCACGTCCTACTTACAAACTAAACTGGAAGGATACCATGTGGTTAATGGTACTGAAAGCTGTTAAGAGATTTAGGGAAACTATTCCAGCTACACCCTGCCTGACCTTTTCTACATATCATCTGTCAGGCCGACAAAGATAGTTTGTGATGAATCAGATTGCAAAGGATAACAAATTTCAGGAATTGCACAGGCATCGCTTACTTAAACACGTTACCAGAGAAAGGCTTTTTCATCAAGGATGCAAACCCTTAGTAGCCAGTCATTATTTTTTTCTTACATTATTGCCCCATCCCCTCAAGTTCTGAAGCTGTGAGGAGGAAAGTTTTCTTTCATTAACACAGAACCTGAAAAACCCTGTATCAAACTACTGTACATAAGAATGCCTACAACATATTGGTGGGAAAGAAAGGGATGCTCCATTATGCTGAGGCTGAAGCAAACAGCTTCTGGAATCAAGTAATATTTATCTCTAGGCTACCTGAGGCACCATTTTATCCAATGGGATTGGCTCATCCCACCTGCAGAGGTTTAGGAGAAGAACCTTCTCTGCTGCACCTTCCCTCGGAGCATCATATCCCCTCTGTGAGATCTACACCCACCCCTTTGATCTTTCAGAAAGGCCTTGAAACCTGGTTCTCTAATTGGTCTGGGTCCTGGATGAGGGTGTGTCATTCTAGAGGTGGTTACTGGATTAGAAGATTCCACCACCATTTTATTGTATGCCTCTCTGTTATTGCTTTGTTAATTTTATTGCATTTATTATCTTACTGTTATGACAATGAGTGATAAATAAATTTAATAAATACAGTTAAATAAATATACCAATATAATTGGCAACTCTGGCAGCAAATTCTTGCCCTTTGTCTTCTGCTCCACTTTAAATATAATGGAAATACTTTGAAACCTGGAAACCCATTCATAAATCCATGTTGTGAATCAGCAGAGTATGTACAATTGCTATTGTGCATTTTTCCCTATTTGTTTTTTCTACTAAAGAGATAATTTAAAAGTTGAAAATGTTTTGAGTTCTCTTTTCTCTTCCCAGAGCAATAGATTGCTGCTGTGTTGTTTACTTTGGAAAACCATGCAAAAAATCAGTGTTGATTCTTGTCACCATTTAAAGTCACATTCTATTAACACTTTTATATATCTGTCCTTTGAGTATAGACTAGTAAGATAGGACACCAGTTACAGAAAATGGTATATATTGTATTTTAAAAGCCGTGCATGCCTATTTTAACATTCTAGCTAAATAAATCAGAAGAGAGAGGGTTTTTTTTACTAATATGAAGATAAAAAACTAAATGAGTAAATTGAGGCAAACTTTTGTATTTTTTTCTATTTTTGCTGATCAATATGTTTTACTCATATCTTGAGAAGTGCTTTTGTTTGTTTAATCAATGTAGTTTACAGAAGAGAAACTTGGGCAAGCAGAGAAGACAGAATTGGATGCTCACCTAGAAAACCTTTTGTGTAAGGCAGATTGTACAAAACAATGGACAGAAAAGATTATGAAACAGACAGAAGTGTTGTTGCAACCAAATCCAAGTAAGAGCAAAACTTTATTTCTCTTTTATCATTAACTTATTTGCATTTTGATAAGTTCTACATGCATATATAATGTAATCTGAATTATTCAGAGAAACTAGCATTTAATTCTTCATGAACCCACATGTCACCTTTCAGTTGTTTTATTATGTACAAATTATGCAACAATTACAGAAGTTAAAATGTTAACTGTAATGATAAGCTTACAATTTTGCAAAACAAATTGATTCAAAATTAAGACCAAATTATAATTTCTTAAGTGATTAGGATGGAATAAAATTGATAGTGTAACACTCTGAATGTCAGAAATTCAAGGTTTGTTGAACCAGAAATAACCAGCTGGTTATTCAAAGTTCATGCTACTTTATTATAACTAAACTTAATTCAGTTCTACAGTTCTGAAAATTGATTTCTTAAAAGCCTTTCTTAGTGGATTTACACCCCAACTTTCACTGAGTACCTCAAGGCAGCATTTAGCACTCTTTCCTCCATCTATTCCTCATGGTATCAACCCTTTCAAACAGGTTGGGCTGAGAGAATATGACCAGACCAAAGTCAGCCTGTGAGCTTATATCATTGAGGGAGAACTTTAACCTTCTTCCTTCTCTTTCCTTGCCCTAGCCATCACATTGTACTGCCCTTTAGCAATAATTTATTTGATTATATTGTTTTCCTGGGGGCACAATGGCTCAGTGGTTAAAGATATTGAGCTTGTCAGCTGGAAAGCTGACAGTCTGGGTTTGAGACCGAGTGCTGCATGATGGGTTGAGCTCCCATCCTTGCCTCACCTGCCCACCTAGCAGTTTGAAAGTATGCAAATGTGAGTAGGTAAATAGGTACCACTTCAGTGGGACAGTAATAGTGTTCCATGTGCCTCAGCATATAGTCATGCTGGCCACATGACCATGGAAAGAGCCTTTGGGCAACTCTGGCTCCTTTGGAGATGAGTCCCGCCTCCTAGAGTTGGATATAACTAGACAGGGAAAACTTTTATGATTACCATTATTATTATTATTATTATTATTATTATTATTATTACAAAATGTACAGGTTTGGTTGTATCTGTAGTCATCAAGTTACAATGGCAATTGGGGCCAGATTTCTATTGTTAAGTGATGTGATCATAAAGTATGTCATGTGACCACATTGCTTAGCAATGACAATTCCATTTGCCATTGTAACCCCAGGTGGTACAGATCATTAAATGGGAAGAGTTGGAAGTCCTAGGCAGGTGATGCAAGGAGAGTATGGTTGCCATGATGGAGTGGGTGCAGGATGTAATTGCTACACTGTAAGTGTGGGGAAGGTGCTGCAAGTAGGCACTACAGAGTGAGGGTGGATGAACAAATGGCAAGAGTGACTGATTTCCTGCCAGCTTCCCCATTCACTTTATTTGTAGGAAGCTGGCAGGGAACATCAAAAATTGCAATCATGTAACACGGCTCCATTTTTGCAAGACAGGCACCAAGCATCCAGATCACATGACTCTTGGGATGCTGTGATGGCTGTTTCTCCAAGGATTGGTCACAAATCCCATTTGTTCAGTGCTGTAGTAGCTGTGAATGATTGCTGAATGATTGGATGCAACCCAGTGTCAGCCTCCCAAGTAGACAAGACAGGAAATATGACAAGATGAATTAATTCTAATTTAATATAAGGCTATATTTACATAATTGGCAAGTTTGAAAGTACAAGTCTCCTGTCTTTTTTTTAACCTCTGATAAATTAGTATGGATTTTATTTAAGTTTCTTTCTCTGTCTGTTACTCAGTTCTGGGCTTTGCCTTTTAACTGAAATATGTTGCCTTTTCCTAGGCAACATATTTCTCCCCACCTCACTCCCCACCTCTTCCAAGCTCATCCAAGAATTACCTGTAATGAAGAAATGATATGTTTTATTTTTTTTCCAGATGCTAGAATAGAAGAATTCGTTTATGAGAAACTGGATCGGAAAGCACCAAGTCGCCTGAATAATCCAGAACTACAGGGCCAGCATATGATTGATGCTGGAAATGAATTTGGCCCAGGAACAGCATATGGTAAGTTGCAGCTATTTATATGACAGGAATGTCTGAAATGAAGGTAACTAGATACTAATTCTATGATGAACAATTTATCTTAATTCTGTAAGTGTTCTATAACTTTACATTTTGAAGCTATATGCTGGGTACTGAAAATAATATTTCGAACATACTATAAATATTGTTGTAGTATTTAAATATGTAATAATATACAACTGTCTTTTGTCAACACTTCTAGATTAAATATCTGTAACTGTAATTATGTCTATATTGCTACTTAAATTATGCAATGAATTTTTATTGCAGGAAATGCTCTTATTAAATGTGGAGAAACACAGAAAAGAATTGGAGCAGCAGACAGAGAACTAATACAGACCTCTGCAATAAACTTCCTTACGCCTCTTAGAAATTTTATTGAAGGAGACTATAAAACAATTACTGTAAGATATTAATATAATTTCTTAAATGAAACTTGGAAGTAATTCTGAAAGCTCAAAGAAATGATTTTTATTGTTGTAGTTGAGCATTTGGTACCATCATTAAGAAATGATGACACAATCTCTGGTATGCAGCCTTCTGTGATATAAGAAGGAACAAGAAATTGAAGTAGTTACGCTTTGTCCTTTTTGTGAAATAAAACGGAATCTTTTGCACATTTTGTCCCAAATAATAATGTTTTTTTTTTTACAGAGAGAACGCAAACTATTACAAAATAAAAGGCTAGATTTGGATGCTGCCAAAACTCGACTGAAAAAGGCAAAAGTAGCAGAGGCTCGCGCTTTAGTAAGTAAGATCTGCTTCTTAAGAACTTCACAATACATAGTTTTGTATTTAAATAGCATTTTGTCTCGGTTCTTCACAATCAGACATTGCTGCTAATAGCAGAAAGGATAGAAACTTTAACTCATGTGATCTTTTATAATCATGTATATCTTTGAAAAAAATCTATCCAGGTTTTTGGAGTGCATAAAGTATTTATATATTAGATTTTTTCTCCCTCCTTTATTATTTTGAGTAACTCAAGGCGGTGAATATACCTTCCTCTTCCTATTTTTTCCCCACAACAACAACCCTCTGAGGTGGGTTGGGTATTGCAAGGAAAAGAGGAGCCAGCAAAATACTTCCATCAGCAGAATGCTTTAGCTGGATGAAACACTTTTCATGGATATTAGGAGACCTTTCATTTGCAGAACAGGAAGTCTGGATTCAGTCCTTTAAAAACAGTCACTGTAGGTTCTTAATTTTTTTAAAAAGTCATATAACAAGGCTAAAGGGTTTGTGGCTGTGAACATATTAGTAGAAGAACTTTGTTCCGCTTAAGGTGAGACCTCTAGGAATTCAGACTGGTGTAAGAAAGACTATGAAATGCTACTTCCAGGTACATAGTTTCAAGAACAGGAGAATTTATATTGGCTTTACTTCTGAGATGTTCTGGCGAGAAAGAGAGCTGAATACAATACAGCAATGCTAAAGCTTGAATCATAATAACCAGGCTATGCAGAAAAAGCTGAAGTTGATGCATTTACTAAACTGTTAACAGATACAGTGCATCAAAGGCACATAGGTATATAAATATGTGACCACCTCCATCTAAAAAAGGGATACAATCACCATCCAGAATTGAAAATTGTTACAAACTGATGAAAGTATTTCAAAAGCAGGACAAGTATCTGCTTGTCTTCAGGTGTATGTTTGTGTATTAGATATACAAATATAATTATGCATTATTAAATAGTGCCTACTTTCAAAATTCCATTTATAAAAACAAAAACTAAGAATATCCAAATGCTGCAACAAAAAAATCCTGCATTAATCAAAAAAAGTGTTAACTGAATACACATCCAATTAAAAATACAGCATTAATAATGCTGAGGGTCATTGTGGGTGGCCAGTATCATTATAGAATTGGGTGGTTTTATGCATTTTTAAATTAAATAAGAGCACAGCACAACAAACCTGTCTTCTTGGCTTGTGGAAAGACATATTGTGTGTATATATGTGCATTTTAAATAAGAATTGTTAGCCTTTGCAGGCTTTCACTGTATCTGTGTGGCACCTTCCTTATAGGCTATTTTTTAAAGAAAAAGCTGCTCTGTTATTTATGTATTTGTTTAGAGCAGCTGACAAACTAGGAAGAAATCATTTGTACTTCTCTTAATGCAACTACTACCGTGTTTCCCTGAAAATAAGACACTGTCTTATATTTTTTTTGGCTCCCAAAAACACACTAGGTCTTATATTCGGGGTAGGTCTTATATATTTATGGTGCCAAATAGTGGGTGTGAGTGTGTAGGGGGTGTTTCATGGGTACACAGTTGCTCCCTGAAAAGTCTTCCTGGAACTGGAGATTTACACTAGGTCTTATTTTCGGGGTAGGTCTTATATTAGGGCAGGTTTAGAAAATAGTGCTAGGTCTTACTTTCGGGGTAGGTCTTATTTTTGGGAAACACGGTAGCAACTGCTAATTCAAATATATAGCAAAATTGGCTTAAATTGAAAAAGCAGATATTAGTGTTCCTTCCCCTCAAGGTTTTTGTGACGCTATAATGGCTTGTGTCTAAATGAGTGTTAGGCAACATTTTTTATAACCAACAGCTACCATAATATTTTTAGGAGAGGCCATAAAAGGAGTGAATCCATATTATTACAGGTTGAAAGCTGAGAGAAAGCTTGAAGCTTTCTCTTTCCATCTGTCTGTCTGTCTGTCTGTCTGTCTGTCTGTCTGTCTCCCTCCCTCTCCGTACCTTCCTTTCTCCTATATCTGTGTCTGTCTGTCTGTCTGTCTGTCTGTCTGTCTGTCTGTCTGTCTATCTATCTATCTATCTATCTATCTATCTATCTATCTATCTATCTATCATCTTGTGCCCTGGCAAAATGAAAAGTAACCACTATCAGTTTTCAGCAATAAAAAGATGGATTCCTAGAGTCACCCAGGAGACCAGATTTCCCGTCTCTGATCTAAATGATCGCAAGAGCCATGCAGGCTTCCTGAGGGAGATCATGCTTAAAGAAAATACATTGAAAACCTTTAGTTATAGGTGGTTCTTGTTTAGCAACTACCTTATTTAGTGACTCTGCAGTTGCAGTGATGACAAAAGAGTAACTTTATAATCAGTCCTTGAATTTGCAACTTTCATAGGTCTGTAAAGCAAAGTAAAGCTAAAGTCAGATCATTAGCACAATTGTGATTTCACTTAGCAACTACTTTACTTAACGACTGAGTTGCCAGACCCAAATAAGTTCTGTTTGCTAAATGAGGACTACGTTACGTGTACTATCTAAGATGTGTAAGGTGTAAGTGATGATCTAATAGTACAGATAAAATGGTCTGGAGGTACTGAATTCTGTATATTGAAAAGCATTAAAAATTATTCAAGAAGTGTCACTGCTCAGACAATGTTTCTTATATCTTTGGCTCTGCCTACTGATACTGCAAGCTAACTAATTGATCTACATTGCATTTTCTAGCTTTTTTCCCACAATATAACATCCTTTTATCTTTATACTTTAAGCAACTAAACCTGTCTCCACCTGATGAAAATAATATTATGGTAAATGTCTCTTACATGCTCAACTTGCTGCATGTAAAATGGCTGAAGGTTTGTTGGCCTCTTGTCTTCATAACATTTCTTCAGGTGTTTCCTCTTGCTTTCCTGCTGATCAGTATTATTTATTTAGATGAAGAACCACATCAGTGACCATGTTGGCATGCATACATACATACATACATACATACATACATACATTGGGGAGGTGAAGATATATCTCAAAGAGAAGTTTGCTGATTGAAAACAACTAATCATTTAAATAATTTTATTGTTGTGTTTCTTCCAAGGTGCTGCATATATTTAGGAAATAATACATATGCATACATGAATCCCCATTATATTATTAACCTTTAGGGTGAGCAGCAGTGTTTAGAGCAGCAGTCTCCAAACTTTCTGGCATCAGGCCAGTTTTGTGGAAGACAATTTTTCCACAGACTTGGGGGGAGAAGGGATGGTTTCATGCGCAACTTAGATCCCATGCATGCGCAGATAAAGCTTTGCTCGCTTGCCCACTGCTTGTACGTACGGCCCAGTTCTCAACAAGCCATGGACTGGTACCTGGTCATGGCCTAGAGGTTGGGGACCCCTGATTTAGAGCATAGAAAATGGGTAAGAAAGAGTAAGTTAGAAAAGATACAAGATAAGAAAGATATATTAGTAGTAGTAGTGTTAGTATTATTTGATTTATATCCACCTCTATAGGTAACTTAAGGCAGTGATACAATCCTTGTTCCTTCTAATTTCCTCACAACAACCCTGCGAGGTGGTCTTGGCCAGCACCATTCATTATATGAGGAACTCATCAACTCCATCCTACACATTTCTTGATTTTCCTCTTCCCCATTCATTCTACTTTCATAAATTTCTGTTACATTATCTATAACTAAATTACCTCAACATATATATTTTATACTTGTCATATGCATTTATATTCAATCCACTTTCATTAAGCCCCCATTCATTTTTTATTGTCCTCTTATTTTACCACATATACTTCTTTAGTATTCCAATCCCCCTGCATTCACTTTTTATGTTTCTTCTGATAGCTCCCAACTTTTACTTTCATCTAGCAATGTGGGCAAAAGTGTGCTTGTATCAACAAACATTTATTCCTCATGTCGGACCTCATACTTTTACTAATGAATTATTTAATAGAGGTGGGAGTCAAATAGAGCAGTATTAAGATGTGCTTATAGAAAGACAGCGGATGGCATGTGGTCTGTTATGAGGGATGAATGTTTGCTGAAAGAAATGACGGTTTTTACATAAATTGTTCATTCTTCTGAAATTTCAAATAACTTTAAAAGCTGTTTATTCACAAGTCTGATATCTTTTAAGGCCTTGTGAAAATATTTTGACTCATCTCAATACTATAATAGAAGCTTTTGATGCATATATAATTTCACAGGAATCTTTTAGAACAGAATTACATTACTTAAAATGCAATACTAATCATTAAAAGACATAATACTATAATTGTGAGTGCTAGCAATTTGAATATTGTATTGTCTTTAAAGCATAAATATAACAAAATAAGTGGGTCCTTTTTGGCATCCATTGGGTTGGTCTAAATTATTGAAATGTCAAAGGCAGGCTTGGATAGCAAGAGAAATCACTTCTGTTTCCATTATTGTTTGTAGTAGTTGTATTTTGAATAGATTTGGCTTATATAAGCCATTTTTCAAAATAAATGTCATCCATCTGGTCATAATTCTGTCAAGTGCTATTTAGATTGTATTCTTTTTGTTGCTTTCGAAGATATAGAGTATTTTTAATACTTAGGATTATTCTTTTGACACATTTAATTCATTGGATCCAGAAGTTTATAAGGGGAACATTACTCATGAGAAATGAGGAATTTTCTCTCTGTGTATGTACAAACCTCCTGCTCTATGTCCTACATCACCTCTAAATATTGAACATTATAGAAGAGTCAAGAGACATCTGGCAAGAAAGAAAGTAAATCTCACTGAATCAAAGCCCAAAGGGACCTTTCTAGAAAAGACACTTTGGATCCAAATACTGAATATCTATTTAAAAAATACCCTATTTGTTTCAAGTTTTAAGCTGTTGACAGAATGTTGAAAATCCCCGTTTCCACATTTTCCTTTCCTACCAATTGTTTTTAGACACCATGAGGAAAATTGTTGCATAAAAGTCTTATCTGGCAGTAAAAGCATAATAATGTATGGATATTATAAATAAGGATAATGATGATAATTTTGGAAAATTATCCTGTAAGAATCTGCATAGTAATAGGATTATCAACTATAACAATATTCAGTAGACTGAAGTTCAACTGATATCAAACTATGGTCATTATATTATAAAATAAATCCATGAAATGATCATTAATTCATATTAGGAGAAAAATGAACTATGAGGAAAACATAGCAATAAAAATTCTTATTGTTTCTTTACATCTTTATGCTTACAAGATATGGGCAGAGGAAGTGACGAAAGTAAGTACTCCTAAGTGAAAGTGTTGATTAAGAAATAATGCTGAATTGCTGATGTCCAGAGATAAATATTATTGCTTAATTCAATGGTCAATGGTGTGGTCAGGCAAAATGATAAACAATTACAAAAAAACCCTCCAAACATATATATGAACTCCATAGCACACGATAATTTTGATTTGTTGCATGGGATAAGAACTTGCTTGATTAATCTATGAGCTTCAGTCTCCAATTCTATATTTGAAATGCATTCAATACTACTTCTCACTGGAACTACATAGCCTTGTTCAGGCACTCATTTGATTGCTTTGAGAATTTAAAATGGAGAGGGAATGGGACATGTAAACAATCTTGCTGCCAATTTTCCCCAAATTGTATCTTCTTACAGGTAATCTAAAAGAAACATGTATTGGCATTCATTAAACATGAATACCTCTGTCAGGGTGATTTAGGACTACATTACATTGAATGGGAATATACTGTAACTGTTTTTCAGAACTCAGCTGCTGAATTATTTTCAATATAGTTTAGCTGAAAATGTTTTTTTTAAAAACTATTTTGTCAATATAGCCTTTAGACTTGTAATAGGTTTGCTTCAGAGAAAAACACAATGCTTAGCTGTTTCGAGAGCTGGCTGTTCAGTCCAATGAAGGACCATCATTTATTGAACCATGGGTTATATTTTGCCCACAATGTAAGTAAATTTGTGTTATCAATACTCTGAAAAGTTGTAATGTGTTTTTCAGTCTGAACAGGAAGTACGGATAGCCCAAAGTGAGTTTGACCGGCAAGCAGAAATTACTCGACTTCTATTGGAAGGGATCAACAGTACACATGTAAGTACAGAGTAAAAGGGAAGATAGTTTTGCTTAATTGTTAAGGGTAAGAAAATAAAAAGCAATTAATTATAACTAAATGTTAAGATTATATCTTTGTCACTCCTTCAACTCTCCCAGATCATCTGCTACAGTAAGACTGTGGTAAATAAAATACGCTGTAGAATTTCTGAAGATACAAGTTTTCCCTTTGCCCCATTTAAAATGAAAATCTGCAGTTTAAGTCCAGATACAGTCTTTGTTTAGTGACCACTCATTTGGGGTCCATTTTAAGTTACAACAGTGCAGAACTACCGGTAGTGGGACATTACAGGTGGTTTTCAAAGTTCCAGCCATTGCGGAGTCCTAATGGTCATATGATTAGGGTGCTGGCTGACTGGCACACAATTACAACAATTGCAGTGTGCAGCATCATGCGATCATCATTTGCAATCACCTAACAGTAATAGGAAATGCTGCCACCGCTATGGTAAGTTGATATGGTCATGTGATATCATATTCTGACTATCTTAGCAGTGGACTTGTTAGTCCCAATTACTGTCATTAACAAAGATTACCTACATTAGTGGTTATCCTATGTTAATTGTCTTATTTGTAAAATTTACCAATTTCACGCCTGATAAAGGTAATCCTTAAAACTTTAATTTCCCCATATCCTTCAAATTAACATCCCTGTATTTTTAAATGATAGAAACATCCCTGTAATTTTGTTAATATTTATGTTTTATTGTATCATAGGCACATCATCTTCGTTGTTTAAATGATTTTGTGGAAGCCCAGCTGACTTACTATGCACAATGTTACCAGTATATGTTGGACCTTCAGAAACAGCTTGGAAGGTAACAAAATAATCAAATCTTTAGTTGTGTGTCTAAACTAAAGAGGTAAAATTAAATAGAATTGGCAGGTTTTTTTAAATCGTGTTTAGAGACTATTCAGATTTCATGATAGTGCAAATCCTTGAGAATATCTTTCTGGAAAATTTCTGTTCCCATAACATCAAAGATCAGTATTTGATCATTATAGATAGGATTTAATTGCACACTTTTTCTCTGAAGCAAAGAAAAGGTTTTTTTGGAGTTTGTATGACTAGTCATCCAGGACAATTTGAATCAAATATTTTGTAACTTGTATAATTTTGTATTTATATTTTATGGATGCTTTTCTAGATTGTGTTCTGTAGTTTAGAAATAGAATTGCTTGTTTTTGGAAAATTATATTGGAAGATGAAAATCCACATTAAAATTGTTATTTGAAAGTGGGTTACAACATTCGTGTTTATCTGTAATAATTAATTTTATGTTCATTCTTTATAGCTTTCCAGCTACGGTTCTTGCCAACAATAACCAGTCATCTTCAACCTGTGCTCCAAGTAGTTCTTCTAGTAATATGTCCTCAACTACTGTTACACCCTCACTATCTTCAATAAGCAGTGCAGCAGCTTCTACAAGCTTTGGTGAATTGAAGCCCTCAAGTGGTAGTAGAAAAGCCAGAGTACTTTATGATTATGATGCTGCAAACAGCAGTGAATTATCACTACTTGCAGATGAGGTACTCCTTTGCTATTTTTAAATAAAAGTAAATATTTTGTAAAAGTATGATAGAGCTGCCTTTTGTCTTGCAACAATTGCAGTGTGATCTGGATTTGAATGATATTACCATAATGCCTTTGCCTTGGTCAGGTTACTGTGTGTTTTCTGTGGCTGCAAGAGTCCAGATAGAGTGGGAAGGCTCTTGTCCTCGCTGATTGGACTGAGTCTGCCTAACTGATTGTAGCTCCGCCTGTGCCATAGGCCACGCCCTAGTTTTTGACTCAGTCCCAGCCAGGACGGACATGAGAGTTGGAGCTCCACTTCTAAATAAGGAAGTGGAGGTTTTTGCTTAAAAAAGGAAGAACCACAGCTAAGAGCCACAGGCCCTTTTTGCTCATGGTAATTGCCCACTCACTTTGTAGGTGTATTGGTCTGTCCAATATGGATCCTGTGAAGTTTCAGATGGACCTTAGATTTTTATCCCAAGGATCTGGTGGGTGGTTTAATTGTAGCCTTGGTTATTGTCTGGAATGGGCTGGATTGTTCCTTTGTAGCCTCTTACTGTCCCTTTATCTGGAAGTGTTCCTTTTTTTCCTGAGGAACTTTAGGAGATTAAATGCTAAAACATTGTTGGAAGATGACAGAGAGTAAATCTGACCAAGCACGAGTAAGAGCTATATCTGGGATTCCATCGTGGCAATAAGGGGGACAAAACATGTTATTTTTCTGCCCTTGTTATGGCTGCAGTTAAGCCACCCAACATCTTTCTTTAAAGTGACTTGTTTCTTGCTGGGAAAATATGAGCCATTGAATTATTTGGAGGGTGGTGTGAGGAATTGGCATCTGGCAGGTAAAGTTGTTTAGATTCACTGAGAAGTGGACTCTTAACTGGATCAGTTTACCAAGGTGAAAGAAACAAGGACCAGTGTTGTTTTTCTGGAGTGAGTTTGTCTGGTAACTCCTGTGAAAAGAGAATGGGTCTTCAAGGCTGTTAACCTGTCCACTTGTTAATTAGATCCATGCTCCACCTAAATAGTGAACACTGCCCAGGGATGAGATGTGATAATATCCATATGATAATTATCAGCTTCATTCAGAGGGAATGGTACCATTTACATTGAAGGTAGCATGTACTGTCCTCAAAAAGCCTTTGCTGGATCCAACAGTTCTGGATAATTTTTCATCTGGTGTTTAGATTTTCGACTCTGGGGAACATCGTTTAGAAGTTTAGGTTACAGCTTCAGAGGGCTATGGAATATCTAGAGCCCTTTCAGTCACATTTGAGACCAGGACTTAGTATTGAGATCGCATTGGTTGTGCTTGTTGATGACATTTGGCAAAAATCAGGGTGGAGTAGTACAATGATGTGGTTCTCATTGATTTCATGACAACTTTCTATACCATCAACCATGGGATCCTTCTTGATATCATGCAATTATTAGGAGTGGGAGGTTTAGCATCTGGTGGTTCTTTCTCTGTGGTCAAGTCCAGTTGGTTTTAGCAGATATGTGGGAGAAATCAAGCCAGAGACCCTGATATATGAGGCGCCACAGGACCTATTGCACATTGGATGAGTTTATCCATTAGTTTGGTGTCTATTCATACATGTTAAGTAGAAGATCTTAGGCTGTCAAAATCTTAGGCTGTGCGGTTCTGGCTGAAGAGGAATAGCTCAACCTCATCCTGACAAGACTAAGTGGCTGTGGTATTTTGACTACCCTGATCTGAAGATGTTCTATCTAATGCCAGACAAAGTTACATTTTCTCAGTCAGGACTGATGTGCAGTTAGAGGGAGTTTTGGATTCATGGCTCCTACATGAGGATCAGGTGGTCAGTGTCGCCTGGGAGATTTTTATACAAATTCCTCTACTGTGCCATTTGGCACCTATGCCTGGATTGGGGGGCCCTTGAGATAGTCAATCATGCTTTGGTTTGCAGTGTGCTCCACATGGGGGCAGCTTTGAAGACCACACAGAAACTGAGCTGGTTTGACATGTAGTGGCACAAGCACTTATGAGTATGCCATTTATGCCCATGTAACCCCTCTGCTACATGAACTGAATTACCAGTCTTCAGGTACATTCAGTGTGTGTTTGACACCTATGAAGCTGTTCATAGCATGGGACATGGTTATCTGAAGTCTGTCTTCCATAGGTACTGCCCACCTTAAATGATCTGGGAGAGTTGGAATTTTGTCCTTCCCTCAGTTAAACAGTGTCATCTGGAATGATCCAGGAAGTGGGTTTTCTCTTGTCACAGTACTTGCAACTCTTACTTTTGATATTGCCTAAAATACATTGTTTTATTCTGTTTGCCAGTCAGAATTATGTTGGAGTAAGGTGACATAGAGTTTACATATGTAAATAAATGTTTTCTTTATTGTTTCTAGGTGATAACAGTGTACAGTGTCCCTGGCATGGATTCAGACTGGTTGATGGGTGAACGAGGAAATCAAAAAGGCAAAGTGCCTATTACTTACTTAGAACTGTTAAACTGAGTGGTTGGCTTGTATAAAGACTGTCAGTTATGGTGAGATCATATTTATATGCAATTTAACTTTATATAAACCAGATTTAAGTGTCTTCCATGTTAATGTCTTAATGGATGAGAGTAACGAGCATTAGAAATGGGCATTTCTTGCCAGTATTGTTGCATGGTAGATACTGTTTTGAGAACTAAGTTGTTTAAGGGCTTTTTACTTTATGTGCCAAAATTGTTTCCTACATAACTTTGTTTCTATTGGAATTTTCACTAATAACCGTTTTCTGCTTCTGAGTACTCTGAACCTGAAAGCAGGGAAAACAGTTTTCTACAGAACTTTTCATAATGACAAGCCTCTTCACAATAATAAATTGTTGAAAAATTGTTGCCTTTTTTTTCCCTTGGTAGAATTGAAATTGTAACTTTTAAAGGTCTATAACCGTACTTTTGTGCAACAAAACACTCTGGCCTTAAATAAACGTCTTCATAACATGGTAGTGTTGGGGTAGACATTGGGTTACTACAGGGCAATGTTTATGGGATATTGTTTCCTTATTCCCCCACTTCCACACAATGCTCAGATTTAATAGCATTGCTTATTAATACAAGCATCTTGGTCAATTATTGATTGGATTACAAATGTTACCTCTGTTTGTCACCCTGAATACAAAAAGAAAGGAATAACACCAAGGTAATCAGAATTGAGAAGTCTTTTGTGAACTTGCCTCTGGGTGACATAGTAAGTTTTTTTTAAAATTCATATTTATATCCCGCCCTTCTCCGGAGACTCAGGGCGGCTTACAATGTTTGGAGCACAACCCAATGCGCTCAGCAATAGCCTTCATTCCATTGTATATGCCTGCTTATTACTAAGCGGTATTTTTACAAAGTCAGCTTATTGCCCCCAACAATCTTGGGTCCTTAGTTTACCTACCCTGAGAGGATGGAAGGCTGAGTCTACCTTGAGCCTGGTGGGATTCGAGCCTGCAATAATTACAGGCAGCTGGAACTAAGTGCTAGGCTATTAACAGCCTGCACCACCAAGGCCCTTAATTAAAGGACAAGATTGCCTTTTACTGTGACCAATGCCTGCACCACCAAGGCCCTTTACCATTGGGATAAATGGTTTTCACCATTTATCATTCTAATTTGCAATTGCACATTTCATTTTTCCAGTGAAACATTTTTCCTTTTGTATAAGGGAAACAATAACAGCCTTTTTCCAATCAGCCACAGATAGTCTTCGTACACATCCTGTCCAACCATTCCAAATACAGGCTATGACATTTCTCCAGTTGCACCAGAAAGAAATTTCCAGTTTCACAATGCCACTATCTTCTTTCATGTTATTATTGTAACTGAGGGCCTTCTTAAGTCATAAACACTGTTGAGAAAGGAGATTGGTGACACATCAGAAGCCAATCCTGAACAGGCAGCTCCTAATCAGCTGAAGATTGACAAAGTAATGGCTGCCAGAAAGAAACTGAGTATTTCAACCCCCGCAGAATGTAAGCAGCATACATAAGCAATTGTAACTTAGGAGTGCATGCCTCTCTCCTCTCTTAACATTTAGTCACTCTCTGAGGAAGGTACCAGCACAGTTATAGCTGATGAAATCATCCTGAAACCAGATCCTGGGATTTCATGCCACAATAAACAATGCACCAAATGAGGACATTGGGTTTTGGCGTTGTTTGCATTCAGCTCATACCATAATACCTATTTTAAAAAACTCAGTTACTGAACATAAAACTGATATTAAGATGTTTCTCGTGTAGCTTGTCAAGGTGTAATCAGTGGACTTTTTATCTGAGAATAGTTTGGGTTTCTAACTATCTACTTCAGAAGAGGATTTTCATTATCTTCAGACTACATCTTGGCTGAAAAATGCAACTGTGTATTAAAGCTTTCTTGGCCAACTTCCTTATTATTCCCATAGGAGTTTTTAAAGATTAAGCTTTATAATTGCTCCCCCAAAGCTGAACAAATAAGGGGAAGCTTGGCTCTGTTAAGTTAGTGAGCAAGTCTTATCTATAAGTTACATGCTCATTATATGCTTTCTTGCTTTGCTTTGGAGGAGCAGCTGTTTAGCTTGATCCTTAAAAACTCCTGTGGGAATACTAATAATTGGGCAATCTCAGTATCTCAAGTACTTCCCCCATAGTCCACATGAGATACTAGGAAAGCTACAAAAACTGGCCCATTTAGTCTGCAGTTGATAAGATGGCTGGAAAGGGATGTGTGCCGCTGTCTATTTCAAGGATCCCAATTGAGGGAAGGTTCAGGAACTGGAAAAATCCTTTGAAATGCTGTGTATTTCAGTGATCAGAGAAAGTAATGAGGAGAACCAGCTGTCAACTTCCCCACTATAGAGTTTCCCCACATAGTTTGGTTCATTCCCCACAATACACTATGACCCTGTCAAAAGGGAGAGTGAGGTTCAGCAATGCGGAAGAATTCCATTCAGAGTACAGTGGATGATCTACTCTTGGCAGTTGACCTCTAGTGATATGACACATTATCTATTCATTTTGGTGATGAAGCCACACTTGGAAAGTGACTGCTTTTTAATAATAGAGGATACGTTCAGTGAAACACAAAGAATGCAGCTGGTGTTCTGAATGGTTAAAAAACTTGATCCATCATAGAAATCTTCACTAGCTTAATTTGTCCTAATGCCATGTAGACACATAGATATATTTGAACAACTAATGACTGCATTTAAGTCTAATCTGGGCACAGAGGAAAGGAATAGATGAGTTGATTCAAACCATACATTACCTTCAAGCTTTTGTAATGCACTCTCAAACTCAGCCATCCAAGACCTTTATTGATATGGGAAGGCCTGTTATAAAGCCCTATCTCTGAATGTGTGTTACACAGCTATGTGTGTTACACAACAGGGCTAATGAGTTGAAACATGGCGCCCAGTTTCAGCATCAGAAATGGCAAAACTGATATCTGAAGATAGGCAAAACTGTAGGCTCGGCCAAGTTCTATCAGAAGCAATAAAACTGAATTCCAACTGAGGTACCAAAATTAGCTGCCTGGATTACTATAGAGGAAGCTCTCAGAAAGAGAAGCATAGTATGTACAATATGCATACTGTACATACATTTATATATGATGAAGCTTAGTTTAAGAGAAGGTGGACTCTGTATACAACTCTGAATCCTTGACTTACTTCCCCACTGACTACTTGTCAGAAGATGGCAAAAGGTGATTACACAATCCTGGGATACTGCAACCATCATAAATATGAGTCAGTTGCCAAGCACCTGAATTTTGATCGTGTGACCATGGGGATGCTGCAAAGGTAATTGAGAAACAGTCATATGTCACTTTTCAGTGCCATTGTAAACTTCGAACGATCACTAAACAAATGGTTGTAAGTTAATGACTACATGTATATATTGTCATCTGAAGTGCAATTGCTTGATGAATGTAAGGATGAAACTACATATGTGCTGCTTTCTGGTGGTCAATGTATCTAAAGACACCACATGGCAGTGAGGGCTAACCTTTTTGTCTATGTGCCAAAATGCAATGCACATGTGACCTCCCAGGCATCGCATGCCTCTGCATATGCATGTGCAACCCCCTGCATGCACTGCGTGCTTCTGCATGCACACACACCTGCACATGTGCGGCAGATACCCGACTCAGCTGGGCGATGGCTCATGTGCCGGCAGAAATGGCTCTGCTTGCCACTTCCGGCATGTGTGCCATAGGTTCACCATATGGGATTCACTACCTATTTCATTGAATCCTACTTCTGTGTTCTGTTCATCTGGCCCATCTGCTTGAATTGCCCTCAGACAGGTGAAGTCAGACAGGTGAAGTCAATGAAAGATCTCATTCCCAGACACTGGTAATGAACTGTGTCAACATTTAAAAGTACTGGCCATAAAAGTACTGGCCTTCTCTTAAATTGGCCAAGAAATGTGGATAAGAGAAGGGAAGACAAATCATACGTGATGGAAATATGTGTAAAGATGTGTACGTTCCAATTCTATGTATTCAAGGACCCCTTATTTTATAAACCTACCCCTATTCTCCTGAGTTAAGTATTTCATAGCTGTCTTCAGCTGCTGACTGGACCTTAGGATTCAAGTGAAAAGTGCAGCTAATTCTGTAGACATGACATTTGCCCACTTCTGGATTTTAAAATGGTCAAAATTCAGCAGGTTAGGCCTAATTTCATGACAACCCTAATCACTTTGTAATTATAACCTGTATAACTTGTTGACACATGACACATAGCACACAATCACTTGGGTTGAAATTAGGGTGGATTGCAGTTGTTACACCTGAACTTGCAACTTTCCGTAAATATTTACACAATAGTACACTGTGTAGCTGGTTAGGAAAAAGCGGCCTAGTAGGGTAGATGTTAGTCAGCATCACATAGAGTAGCACAAGCACCAATACATATATTTTTGACACACTGTTCATGTTAATTTCAATTAATTTAATTTTAAGATCAGGTAAGAATATTTAATAAATGCAATATATTGGTGTTATTGTTTAAAATGACCCCTTTAAACTAGAAGCTGGAATTAATGCAAAGGTGGGATTTATTTCAGAAATGAATTAATCTGTATGAGAATTATATTGTGGCAATTAAATGCCGGATTAGAACAGGGAAATCTGTGCTCGCCATCCACAGCCATGTGTAATTCTCAACCCATCCTATCTCAAAGCTTGTAAGGAAAAACTGAAGGAGAGAGAACTGTGTACATTCCTTGAAATACTGGAGGAAAGGCAGACTAGAACCTGGGGGTGGGTGGGAAGTGAAAGAGAATTTCTAGCATTAATACTTCCTATTTACTTACCAGAGAACACTAAAGATCATGCTTCACCTTCACTAAACCTACGCAATTTACCAGCAGTGACACACATCATTATATAATCAAATTTCATGACAATGTATACATTTATTTGGAATTTTGGAAACATATGGTAGGTGTTCTTATAAAATGGCTGCCATTAGCAGATGCTTCCAGATAGAAATAATCTATTTACTAGAAAGCAAACTACTAGAAAGCAAACTACTAAGATGGTTTTGTGCCAACCCTTTTTATTAATCCTGTGTTTATTTTTTATAATGTGGACACACTCCCAATCAAAGCACTGTGAATCTTTAAATGTTGCTGAATTGCATTAACCCTAGCCAGCATAGCCAGTTTAACATTGGGAGTTTAACATTTGAAGGACCATAATACGGTAATGTTAAGTTTGCTGATGTCTCTTAAAGGCACTTACTAATACCTTTTACCATTTCTTCATAACGTTGTTTGACCAGTAGATGGCATCATCTATTTCCTACAAATAATGTAGAACTATTGTTTGCATTTATTGCTTACCAAGAGTATCAGTTTTGAGGAGTGTTTTCTGCAGTCTTCAAGGCATAACAAGTCTTTACTCATGTGTATGCAGAAAAGCTGTAATCAGGGCACAGAACAATGTCCCCTATGTTATCCAGTTTAATTGCAGCAACAAATGTATCTTGGTTACCAACAACTGGATATATGATATAGTATGTCCAGAAAAAAAAATCTAAATAAAACTATCACCACAATTGAGAGCAAAATTTCCATCGTAAGTCAGTTCAGTCATAAAGTAAGATGTCACATGGCCCCACTGACTTACATTGGCAATCCTGGCACTCCCCATTCTGATCATTAACCAAGAATGATGGGTCATTAATTGACTATCTACCCCAATCCAACCATTTTGGAGCCTCCCAGCACCAACCCTGTATACGAATGCACCCTAAATTCTTTTTAAAGAATTTTTAAATTCTTTTTTATGGTAAAAGAGAAAGTTTTTAAATGTTGTCCAGACCATTCTGATATTTGACAAATGTCCTTTGCATGGATATTATTATGGGCATACAGCTGTGAGAGCTGTCATAACAGTTTCAAGTAGACTGGTGGCATCAAATTAAAATGGAAATGACCAACAGGCAAGACCAATCATTTATTTATTTATTTTTATTTTATTGGACTTATATCCCAAGAGGAGCCAAACAAAAACCAAAATCACACCAACTGGTGAATAGCTCTCCTTCTCGGCCCCACTTTGCTTGTTCAAAAGCTGCTTAACAGTTGTTCTTCAGGAAATCTCACTCCTTTACTCTAAAGGGGGAAAAAAACTGCAGAAAGTCCTCCTTTGATTCACAGGCATTTTTTAAAACATACTAAGTGTGAAGTTTTAGTGTTATGTTAGCAATCTTGGCTCAATATCCAACCGCTTTTTCAATGTGGCTAAGAACTTGAAAAACCAACTGAAATTAAGTACAGTTATTAACTCCCCTTTCCTGTAATTTCTGCTTAAAGTGCTCTACTATTGTTAAAATATTTAATCCATTTCTGAGGACTATTATCTTTAACCCTAAGATTAAGCAACATTCTCTATAAGAACAAAGGTGGTTCTCTAATTCAACTGTGCACTAGAGCTCCCTACGCACCATTAAAGGTGCTTTCTTTCATAAGGCAACCGGATTCTCTTGTTTTGTTAGAAGACATAGACATACATATCATTAAGTAATTCTTCCACCAGAGAGCGGGGGGTGGGGACGGGGACAGGGACTGCATGTCATATTACTGTGTTTCCCTGAAAATAAGACCTACCCCGAAAGTAAGACCTAGCACTATTTTCTAAACCTGCCCTAAAATAAGACCTACCCCGAAAATAAGACCTAGTGTAAATCTCCAGTTCCAGGAAGACTTTTCAGGGAGCAACCGTGCACCCGAAACACCCCCTACACACTCACACCCACTATTTGGCACCATAAATATATAAGACCTACCCCGAAAATAAGACCTAGTGTGTTTTTGGGAGCCAAAAAAAATATAAGACAGTGTCTTATTTTCGGGGAAACACGGTAGTTGTGGAGTATTGGATAACAAGACCAAATTATGTACACTTGCAGAGAGCCTGAGTTTCACGAATGAAACATCATAAAATTAGACACTCTGTGACTAATTCAGTTCATGTAATGTAAATATCAAGGAGGCTTTTTGTGTTAAACATAATCAGGAATTTGAGAAGACAACAAAAGTGAGTATGAAGGCACATCAGTTTTTTTGGGGGGTTGGGGACTACATATCTGGTTAGTAATTGTGGGGTTCATTTCTCTCTTGTTCTCTGCTAAAATTGAAGATCAGAAGGAAAAAAAGAAATCATGTCAGACTGTAGCATCTTGCTTCAAAACAAGTGGAAATCTGTAAAAGGTTACTCTTACTTTCAATTCTTTAGCACAAATCTGAAAGCAGATGTTTGGAAGATAAGCCTTCTTCGTTTTGATCTGCTGTGACCTCTCAGTTTACTCAAGGCAATGTATGTTCCAGTCTACAAAGGATTTAACTCAAACCTACTCTTAACAGAATATTGTTTCTGTTCAGAGCTGGGGTGGCCCAGTATTGCAGGCTAATTCTCAGAGTTCAATTCTCACCGGCTCAAGTTGACTCAGCCTTCCATCCTTCCAAAGTCGGTAAAATGAGGACCCAGATTGTTGGGGGCAACTCTGTAAACCGCTTTGAGAGGGCTATAAAGCACTAAGAAGCGATATATAAGTCCAAGTGCTAGTGCTAGTTTCAAGACTAGATTCCAGTTCTCAACACCAGAGTACTGGTAGATAGTCCTTGACTTATGACCTCAATTGAGACCAGAATTTCCATTGCTAAGTAAGGGGTTAAGTGAATTGTGTCCCATTTTATGACCTTTTTTGGCCATGGATGTTGAGTCACTCCAATTAAGTGAAACATGCAGTTGTTAAAGAAATCCAGCTTCCCCTATTGACTTTGCTTGTCAGAATTTGGTTGGGAAGGTCCCCAAATAGCAAACACATGAACTGGGATGCTGCAACCATCATACATACATGTTGGTTGCCAAGTGCCCAAATTAGGATCATGTAACCTGGAGATACTGCAATGGGCATAAATGTAAAGACTGGTTGTAGGTCATGTTTTTCACTGATGTTGTAACTTCAAACAGTGGCTAAACAAATGTTTGTAAGTCAAGTACTTTTAGCTGCAACCCAACCCAACCCTTGGCTCTATTCTCCACCTTCTCATTCGGTTCTCCATTCTTAATTTAACTGCATTCTTTTACCCTGGTTGGTGCAAACATGGGAATAATTCGTGTTGAATTTGGACTGCTAAAGATCAGATTCAAATGTCCATTCACAATTTACTCATATTGGCAGAGGCCAGGGAATGCTGAAGTTTAACATTCAAAGCCTGCTGGCTTCAGGCCAGTTCAGTCAGAGGGTTTTTTTGCTATTTCCCCCTCCCTTAATTTTCCTCCCATGTAAACCAACATGAAATATCCAGCTATAAGGGTGGTATGCATATCCCCCTAAATTGGAGGGGACATCTGAGAATCTTAATCTACCCCTGAATCTTGATCCACAAGGTGCTTTTAACATCAGAGCTTTGAAAGATCAGTTTCAACTGGTAGTTTAAACAATGTGTATATTCTTCTTCTTGGGTGTTCAGAATGATTATTCACTGAAGTCATATATTAATAATAAAATCTTGGGACAGTCACATGTTTGATGCTGTAAGAAAATACATTCTGGATAGTCAGTGCAGACAGGCTGAGATCGTTGTAATGATGTCTTGGCTTAGAATAAGTATAAAATCCTATACAGTCCTCTAGTAATCTGATCTATAGTTTAAGACCATTGAGATGCCAGAATTTAATTCCAATGGGTTTAAAATCAACCAAAACACAGAAAGTGGCATGCTTTTCCAGACACGTAAGCTGTTGGAGTGTTAGTTGAAACCTTAATTCTGAGTGGGACTTTTTAATCACAATTAATTTGTATGTGTTCTCTTGGTATAGTCAGGAAGTTTTGAGTTTTCAGCATTATTCTATAAATGCAAACTGACATCAGCTAATCGAAAAATTTAAGGACAGAGTTTCTACATGCAAGTCTTCATATCAAGTCTCCATATGTTTGTAAAGCATAATCAGCCTGGCCCGGCCATCAATTGAAGGACAGTTCCTTGCAGAAAGATGAAATGTTATCCCCAAAATAATGGTGATGATTGATTGAAGATTGTCTAGAATCTCAGCAGCCTTTTGGGTGCCAGGGACCGGTTCTGTGGAGGGTGGATTTTCTGTGGACCAGGAGGGCAGGGGAGAGGCATGGCTTCACATGCTGCCTGGATCTTGCACATGCGCAGATGGGCCTTCACTCGCTTGTGTGGCCTGGTTCCTGGTGAGCCACAGATTGGTGGCTGTCTGTGGACCAGGGATCTCAAGGGTTTAACATGATGTTACAGTTATATCGAATGCATTTAAGTCAAGAGTGTGCAAACTTGGCGACTTTAAGATTTGTGGATTTCAATTCTCAGAATTCCCCAGCCAGCCTTGCTGGCTGGGGAATTCTGAGAGTTCACAAGTTCACAAGTCTTAAAGTTGCCAAGGTTGAATACTCCTGATTTAAATTTAAGAGTAAACTAAAGATAATATGAATAATAAGAGTAGGGTTTTCATCAGGATTTCAGATATGGGGTTCAATTTATCCATCCTGTATGCCCATCCAGAATATCTTCTCCCTAATCAGCTATTGGCATAAAATCTAACATTTATAGGATCTGAAACTACTTAGAATGGTAACAGAAAATTTCTTGCTGGGTGTGATTTTTGAAAAAAATTGGCCGTGCGCCAGGAAAGTGTTAAATTACTTCACTCCACTCTCAATTTTGACTGATTTCTTGGCCTGCACTAGTGTTTCCCCCTCTCCAATTTTGACATGCTTATCCTCAGGTGTAATTTAACTCTCCTCTCCTACCTAATGAGAGGTCGAATCTGATTAGCAGGAAATTAGCTCCTTTATCTCAGCACATAATGCTTTCCAGACGCTTCCCTCCCTCCTTTTACACATCACTTTGTCTTTCCTTGAGTTGTGTCGGTCAAGTGCTTCAGTTTTTACTGCCTGAAGCAGTGACCAAATTCAAATTTCCAACATTCTTGTAGCCCGATGAACAATATGAACAGGATAACAATCATTTTGTGGGTACTATTGCTGGACAATGCAATACAGGTAGTCCTCAACTTACAACAGTTCGTTTACTGTCCGTTCGAAGTTACAACGGCATTGAAAAAAATGACTTACAACCATTTTAGAATCCCATGGTCAAATGCTTGGCAACTGGTTCATATTTATGACGGTTGCAGCGCCCCGGGGTCATGCAACCATCTTTTGCAATCCAACAAGCGGGGTCAATGGGAAACCCAGATTCACTTAACAACTGTGTTACTAATTTAACAACTGCAGTGATTCACTTAACAAAGGTGGCAAGAAAAATGGGACAAAACTCACTTACCAAATTTCCCACTTAGCAATATAAAGACCCCAAAGAGACCCTGTGTGTAATCTAGGGGTAACAGGTGCCAGTAGTGGCCAGGAGGGCCTATGCACAACTGTGGGTTGTGCACCATACGCCCTTTCCTGGACCAATGGTCCCTACTCACAGTTACTCATGCCCTGGTCACTTCCCGTCTTGATTACTGCAATGTGCTCTACATCGGGCTGCCCTTGAAGAGAATCCGGAAGCTCCAGTTGGTGCAAAATGCAGCGGCCTGCATGGTTTTGTGCAGACCCTGGTGTGCACACGTGTCACCTCTCCTGCAGGAGCTGCATTGGTTGTCAATTTGCCTCCGGGTGCAATTCAAGGTGCTGGTTGTCACCTTTAAAGCCCTTCATGGCTTGGGTCCAGGTTATCTGAGGGAACGTCTCTTGCCAGTCTCATCCACCCGACCCATTAGAGCGAGGAGGCAGGGAATGTTGCAGGTCCCACCCCTGAGGTAGGTACACCTGGTGGGACACAGAAGGGCCTTCTCCATGGTGGCTCCCTCTCTCTGAAATATCATTCCCCCAGAGATTAGAATGGCCTCCACTCTAGCACTCTTCCAGAAGGCACTGATGACCTGGTTTTGCCAGTGGGCCTGGGGAACCCAGAGAGGGATGGAGCCCATCAAATGACTAGTGTGATCTGCTGTTGTTGGGGCAGGGGGTGTGAGTTGTAAAATAGGCAGCAATATAAATTAAACAAATAAATAAAATAAATAAATAAATTCTGGGCTCAATTGTGGTTGGAAGTCAAGGATTACCTGTAGTCTGTGCTCATTAATGTGGCGCGCAGAAAATGCCTAAGGAACTGTATGAGAGGAAACCAATTGACATTGCTTTTCTATATGTTGGCATGAAGAGTGTCTAGTTTGACATGACTTATATGCCATGAAGGAAATGCATAGGCACTTATGAACATATGTAACTTATGTAAGAAGTAATACAATCTTCGACTTAACAACCAACTGAACCCCCAATTTCTGTTGCTAAGCAAGGCAGATGCTAAGCGATTTAGTGCCCCATTTTACAACACAATTTGTCATGGCTGTTTAAAAGTATCACTGAAGTTAAGTGAATTGTACAATTGTTAAGCGAACCTAGCTCCCCACCCCCATTGACTCTGCTTGTCAGAAGTTCCCCAAGAAGATTGCAAATGACAATCCCAGGATCCTGGAACCAGCATAAATGATGGTTGCCAAGCACCCAAGTTTCTTATTGGGGATAAGACTTTGGGGATGCTGCAGTGCTCATAAGTGTGAAAACTGGTCATAAGTCACTTTTTTTCAGTGCTGTTTTAAGTGGTCCTTAAATAAATTGGTGATATGTGGAATGGTAAGGTAGGTCAAATTAAACATTGTTACACACAATTGAAGCAAAAGGAATTTATATCTGAATCAGAAATCCTGGCCAAAGTGACCATGGCACTAATGGGTTGGATAAGAGCAAGAAGCAGCCAGATGTTGGGCATTTCCAGGAAGACCAAGGCTTAATTTTACATCTTTCCCATTATGGATCCAAATAGCTTTTTAACAATATTTCTGAGACATCAGTAATATAGATGCAGTCTGTTTAACTTCCAATTAACACTGTAAGTTAATTTAGGTGTATGAAAAGTCTGGTGCTTATCGGGAATAAATGCACCAGCAAACTGAATTAATGTCTTGGCTCTTTATGTTGTCTGGTCCTGAAAACATCTTCCTACAGAGGAGGAAGTAATAAAAGAAGACGCTAGAATGTGCTGAAATGGACAGACTTACAATGGAACTTAAAGATAAAGAAGAGTCGGAGTACTATTTAACACGGGACACATTGTATAATTGGATAAATAATAGAAGCAGAGACTAGTGTTAAATAAGGAAAGAAAATCAATGAAACACATATATACAGGGAAAGGGGAAGAGATAAGAATAAACAATGTAAAGAAGTATATTTATGAACTGTATATGAATATAATATGAAGTGTATAAAGTGAGGATTGTAATAATGTATCATGGTAGAAGATAGATAATTTGGATGTATGATGGAGAGATTATACTACCTGATAGTTTTAACTAGGATGTATAAACATGATGGGAAAGGGGGAAAAAAGGGACTTGATGCAACCAGTACAGAACGGTGTTGTATAACTATAAACAGTTATGTATATTAAGGAAAAATGTACAATAAAACTTAATTAAAAAAAAAACATCTTCCTTCCTTCTAATCAAGTCGGAAGAATACCAATAGGATACTGATCTTCCTAAGAAACCTTTTAGAAAAATAAAAGCAAAATCTCAAAAAACAATGCAAAAAAGAGAGTAAGATGATGTCAATCAAATACTAAAATCCCTCCAATATTCCAAATATTCATAACCTCAAAAATATATTCCTATTGAGGCAACTTGTGAATGCTTTTGAGATGTGGCTTGGCCTTTTTGACTATCTTGTGCTTTGCTGTGATTCTGTCATAGAAGTGTTGAATAGAAAACCCACATACCCGGCAACGTAAATTGGAATTTCTTGCTCTCCCAGGGTCTGTTTTTTTTAATCGCTCCAATTCCAGTATATGTGGTGCCGAAGAAAAAAAAAGTGAAAACACTTTTAACTGTGTTACACATTTTAATGGAAACTTTGCAGTTTTGAAATACATTTTTAAAAATTAAATATCAATGTTCAGATTGTTATATATCTGCATAATACATTTAATTTTTTTGGGGGGGGAATCTTAAACAATAAGCCATTTCCATTGCTTAACACGTAAGAAATTTCTGTTCTACTGATTTATGTCCTGTGAGTATTTCCTATTATAATCTAATTTAGGAAACTGGATTAAGAGGGCTAATTGTATTGCTTAAGCTGTTTCTTTGGCTTTGGACGTATTTTCCTTATTTCTTGCTGAATAATTACTTTTAATAAGCAAAAAAATTTGCTTAACATTTTTTCCCTGAGATTTTAAAAAGAGTTTTTGGAGAGGTTGTAGTTTAAGTCTGGTACAGAAAAGGAGCCTTACTGTACCCAAAATGGTAATATAGTTGTGCCTCAAATTCCCCCTATTTCAATACATCTGTAAATTTGATCCAAATTATGGGGAGGTTAAGTCCTTTGAAGACACCACCATTAAAGTTCTAAACAACTTTTGAAAAGTGATATCATCACAATGAGCTTTAGAATATTTTGAACGTTACTTGCATTGTTTTGAGTGCAAGAGAAAATTGGAATGACTGGAAGATATCACTTTTGTTGCCATGGTTAGATCACATTCAGATCACTGTGAGGCTAATTGGCACTATTGTGATCTGCAGGGAAGAGAGACGAATTAAGATGATCTGTCCAAAGTGCCTTATGGATCCTCTAGATTCCCTATGGGCATATTTGGAATTTTCAACAATCCGACAGGCAATTGAGTTGGGTATTTAGTTGATCTCTAGAATGCAGAAACAATGAAAACAGTTGGAAGGATTTCTCTGGAGAAACCACTCTCTGTATGTCAGTCTCTAATCAAGGGATGACTGATAAATGGAGCATCAGAGGGACTCCTGAAAAAATGAGGGAATGTGACTGGACAAGGTTACAAACCCATATCTGGGCCTATGGCATAGTTGTAATGGTGGCGAAACATCAATACTTCTCCGTTCTAACAGTATGCATGGATCACCATTTGTTATCCCACAAGGTAAGCCATATTAAAAAAAAATAAGCCATATAAATTAAGATTACTTTGTAACTAAGAGTGATAGTAACAGAATCTTGCAAATATTAATGTGCTTCTCACTTTATCTTCAGTTGAACCAGGATGGTCTTGTCTTGAGATGTTTTCTCAAGTTACTTTCTCGGTCCAGGTTCAAAGCCCACTTGTTGGTCTGTTGATATTATTGTATCATTCCTAATACTTCGAGCTGTAATAATGAGATTTTTATACCTGCCTGCGAAGACACTGATCAGATTAAGAAGCAATTCAGGAGGTCAACTTTTTTTTTTGGTATTATCCTGTTTGAGAAATTGTCTGTTCTTAAGCCATCCCTGTCTTAAGCGAGTTTGCAAAGTCACTTAGAATTCCTTTTGTAATATGAGGCACACAGAGATTGATTTAATAAAGTAAAATTTAAATACATCAATTCACAATGGACCGAACAAAAGACACATTCAATTCATATTTTGTGAAGTAATTTATTGCCCTCTCAAATCATTTTCCTCTTCACTGAACTCATGTCTGCTGAAGATGATAGAATAATTTAGTGAAAGTACAACTGACATCAGACATACATATACCTTCTTTAAGGCTTTCTATGTAGTCATCATTAAGTGCAATCCCCTAGTATTTTCCAGTCATTCAACAGCATGAGTCCTTCCAAAACTGCAAACCATTTTTTAAAAAAGCAAGGATCCATTATGAATATGAATATTCTCAGTTATAAAAAAAGAATAGTTGAGAAATACAAAATGCAAAGAAAGATAGCCAGTATTTGGGGTGGGTGGGTGGGGCTGAATGGAATACAGTATATCGTATTTGGTACCAAGGCCTCATCATTGTATGAATGGCAGCATAATTAATATGCACACTTATATGCAAGCACAGAACATTCACCTAATTAAGAGAAACTGACAAATAGGCTCCCTTTATGAAAAATATTCAAATTTTAAAAATTCTCAGAATTTGCATCAGATTTGTATCAAATTTAACATTAAGGATCTCTTATCTACAAAATTGAATTGAAATACACTTGACAGTCATTTGATCAGCCTACCAATTTATAAACTCTGCTTTGCTTGAAATTCCTTGTAATCAATATCCATGTAATACGGAATAATGTTTAAATTAATGCCAATGCTGGGTGTTTTCCAGCATTTATCACAATTTGAAGAGATTAGGATGATGAAAAGTAATATGAGAAATCCAGGTTTCAATTTTTTATAAAAGGGAAAAATATTTAGAGACGTTCTAGCTTTTCATTTAAGAATTCTTCAACGCTATCTGTATTCCATTTCAGGATGCTCAGTTCTTCGGCAATGTTCCCACTGTCATCCAAGAGCTTCAGTACAGGATCAGAGCCACGCACATACTATAGAGGGAAAAAATAATAATTCCAAGGTTACTGTCGGTTTGGATTAAAAACATTCAGCCTATTTTGCATGGTCAAACCTCATCTCCCTTGCTAAAGTTCAAATGTCAGTTTTATATTGAATTAATTATTGTAGCCTGTTGTAAATATGGATCTATTTATGTCATGAAAAAGAAGTCAAACATAGGCCTGTACTGCTTTATCTATGGTCAAAATTGGATTAGTTAATTCAAGTCTGTGACACATTGCAAAAAAATACGATCACCAGAGATGAAAATTAGATTCAGCAGAATTATCTGGATCTTGCCATTAAATAAAGCAAAGTTATACTTGGAGTAGAAAAGATAAAGAGCCCATTTGAAAATGCAATATTGAACATTCTGCTTTCCTTCTATTCAATCCTTTCTTATAAGAAGTTGAAACAACTTAAAGCATAGAAATTTCCTGTTGGTTTTTTTTTTACTAAGCATAAAAATATGACAACTGGAGGGGAAGAGCATAATAGATAATAATGTATGTAAATAGTACTTGTGCTTAATACATATTTTTGTGCTAACTTTGTGCAGTATGATTTTGGAAGAGCTCTCTTGCTTGTGCCAAATGCTGAAACAGAGAGATGTTTTCTGATGTTAAGATTACTCCTAACTTTTATGTTATTCATTCAATGGAAAGCATTATTTTTATTACGGAACTTCAATGGAAAATCTCTTAGCAACTGCACTCATGGTGTTAACAGAATCTGATCTAATACCAACACATAAATAATATTCCAAAATAATTTTGTACATAGAAGTATTGCCCTCATGTCTTTAAAATGTATAGTGAATCAGTACAAATTATTCTGCATCAAGAAGGTATCAGTTCAACATTCTTGCCTCCTTAAAATTAAATTTCTTTTTTATACCAGTAACGTCAGTTGCTATTTTTGTTATTATACAAATTATCATCTGCATCTGAAGTACATAGAAGTATTGCCCTCATGTCTTTAAAATGTATACAGTACAAATTATTCTGCATCAAGAAGGTATCAGTTCAACATAAAATTAAATTTCTTTTTTATACCAGTAACGTCAGTTGCTATTTTTGATTATTATAGATCGAACCGATCATTTGCATCTTTTGATGCAAAATGTATACATGAATTCTCTATATTCTGTCTGAATCTATGTTTTATAGCCACCCTTCTATTACTAGTTCACCACAAAAAGGGGGAGAAAAGGGAAACACAGCAAGAGAGCAAAAATTTTCAAACTTAACTATCAGCTAGCACCCTTTAGAGCTGATAAACATTAAAAAAAAGAAACATACTATGGTTATATGGTTTGTACAAATAAACAAGGTTCTTGAGAAAGGAAATGAAATCACAAACAAGGGGAAAATGTACAAAGGGAAACAAACTGTGAAAGAAAACTTGCTATACAATTTTTTTTAACCAAAACAGGTACTATGATTCATTCTGTATAAAAGCTGGAAACTTGGGTTGGAAAACAGATTTTCCTACCAAGAAAATCTTTGGACTTTCCCAACTTCCATTTTGCCCAGTGAACAAGGAGGGGTCTTGTTGTTGTTGTTAGGCACACTCTGATGTGTGTGTGTGCACATTCTTGTGGAATATGTTCTCAGCAAATGGTTAGAAAATGGCTGATCATGTTCCTGGCTTGTTTAGTTGAAATGCCACTCTCTGTGCACACAAGGTTTCTAAATGTCTTATACTAGTTCATGCCAGACAAATATTTTAGGAGTTTTTAATTAAAAATAAAATAAAAAGGCAGTACCAAAACCAGTCAAAATCAGTCCTTACCTTAATCTGCAGTCCCCTGAACAGTTTGGGCTTGTCGCTCTTGACAAAAGCTACAATTCAAAGGAAAGAAAAAGAAATTCCAAACATTTCTTAATTCCTCCAGATAAATACTATATCAGTTTTTAGACATTAAGGGATTTATATTTTTACATACCGATTTAAACATCTAATTGGAAGGCAAAAATGATTTTAGTATGCTACTCTGAACATTGCATATTAAAGATAACTGAAGGAGAACAAATACCTCCTGAGGAAAATGGACAGCCAATGAATTTATGATTAGTTGGGGGGTGATTCTGTTATATTGTACTTTATTAATTTATTTGATTCTTTCTGTTAGTTTTTATTGTTTTACATGTGGTTTTATATTCTATAAGCTGCGTCGAGTCGCCATGGGCAAATAGGCGGCAATATAAATTCAATAAATAAATAATAATAAATAAATTAGTGCTATAGGATATGAAAAAAAGGGGTCACTGACAGGTAGTCCTTGACTTAACAGCTCATTTAGTGATGTTCAAAGTTACAATGGCACTGAAAAAGAACTTATTAACACTTTTCACAGTTATGACCTTTGCAGAATCCTCATGACCATGTGATCAAAATTCAGATGCTTGGCAACTGGTTCATATTTATGACCGATGCTGTGTCCCAAGGATCATGTGAGATCCCCTTCTGCAATCTTCTGACAAGCAAAGGCAATGGGGAAGCCAGATTCACTTAACAACCAGGTTACTGACTTATCAGCTGCAGGGGTTCACTTAACCACCATGGCAAGAAAGCTCATAAAATGGGGCAAACTCACTTAACAAATGTCTCACTTAACCACAGAAATTTTGGGTTCAATTGTGTTTACACTGATTCATTTTTCCTTACCTAACATGTAGATGCAATTCTTTTCCATGTTAAGAATTTTTTACAAGTAGTCCTTGCCTAGCAACTGTTTGAAATTATGATGGACCTTCCCAGTGCTACTTATGATCCGGTTCTGATGGTCTCATGCATTTGGGGCACAGCGCGGACTTGCAGCGTTCTGCAGTCACATGACTGCATTTTTTGTCAGGCTGGTTTCCAGCGTTTACTGCTCATTCATTTCCAGCAAACAATGACCATTGAAGAAGAAATGGCTTTGTTTTAGGACCATGGTGTTCGCTTCACAACCACAACCGCAATGACTTCCCCAAAAAAGGCCGTAAAATTGGGCACTGTCACATGATGGCCCACTTCATGACTGCCACAACTTACAGCCATAATTACAGGCTTAATTGCAGGTGTACGTTAAGCACTACCTATATCTATACTACCATGATTCCCCAAAATAAGATCTAGGCAAAAAATAAGCCCTAACTCATATTTTTGAGCAAAAATTAATATAAGACCCGGTCTTATTTTCAGGGCTACATGGTATAGTATATTCATAACCATAGCATTCTAGTCTATTGTCTTGGCCAATGTATGAGCACTAAGTCACTGTGTGTATAGAAAGCAGACAGGTTACATCAGGAAATCTGGGGCCCTGCATGTGTTAGTTATCTGGCTAGATTTGTATATAACACCAAAGCATGTTTTAACAAAGGTCTGATGAATAATCCAAAGCTATTTATTTCTTAAATTGACTTATAAGCCATGGAATTGTAATTATCTCATAGCAGTCTTCCAAAAAAAAGAAATAAAATTACCATTATTAACAAATCTAAATAACCAAACTAAAAAAAATAATCAAGAAAACAATAATACATTATCAAATAAAAGCCAATTCCAGATGGCACTCAAACAATGTCTCAAATCCCTTTAAAAGAGTTCAATCTTCACAAACTTCTGGGAAACCATTGCTAAGAGGATCAAATCAGTTTTTAGATCGGTGTCCCCAGCTCCCAGTCTGTGCATGCTAGCAACCGGTCCATGCAAACAAACGAAGCCCCACTGGGGGTGGGTGGATGGGGTTTGCAGGCAGCATACAAAGCCACGCCCCCTCTGGTCCACAGAGACACCTTTCTCCACAGAACTGGGCACCGGTGCCCAAAAGGTTGGGGACCGCTGTTTTAGAGAGGATGTTTCACAACATTGGAAAAAAAATGTTTTGGGCGGGAGGCTCTTGTTCCCTTCATGTCACAAACATTAGCTGAATTTATATATAATGAAGTATGGTATATCAACCACAATGGCTAAGTTCACACAGTACGCTAAATCATATCCAAATAAATCCTATTATGTGTAATGAAATGAGTAAACTCAGCAACAATCTGGGAGATCAACATCAAGTTATCCAGATGAGATGCAAATTTGCTTTGTTGACTGAAGGATTAGAAGCTTGCAATGTTTATCACAGTGGTATGGAACATTTCATCAACTCAAAGATATTCCTTTGTAGACAGATTTCTCTTTTGCTTTTTTGGGGAACATTAGCAGACCAGATCTACTATGCCAAGAACAAAATGAAGTAGAAGGATAGAAATAACTTAATGCTGATCCCCAGCTCTGTCTGATGTCAATTCAAAATTCTAAGACATATTGTAGCGTTGGCAGCTTCCTCACACCAGCAAAAATGAACTAAGGCACTTTCTGGATTACAAAAATGGCAATAAACAACCTGCTTTATTTTCTGTTGAGACATTCTCAAAATGTGATCTGAGGATGAGTAAGCAGCAGAGAATTTTAATTTAAAAAAGGAAAAATGATGCTAGATGAAAAGTGCCGTTTCCACTACAATGGAGATTTGATTGAAAGAAAACAGATATTTGTCCCAGCACAGAAGCAATGAACCTGTGTCGTAACAGCAACAGGTTAAAATGAGGAAATGGTCACGGAACTTACAAAAATATTTGTATAAAATATTCCATGCATTTAACAGCTAGGTTCAGGTAGAAGTTATGTGTGTCCATGTGTGAAAGGAAGTTTTTGGAAGAAGGGGGCGGGGAGGAAGAAGAGGAGGAGGAGGGCTATGTATCTACTGTTGTCTACCAATTTATTATACAATAGACTGAACTTTTGTTCAATTGATAGAACAGAGACAGAAAACAATGGGACAATAAAAACGAACAAAAAGCTGGCAGAAATAAGGAGAAACCTCAGATGGGCTGCTTGTATAGCAGATGTTGGTAAAAGAAACCTCCAGTTCAGCTGTAAAAACCAGAATTGGAGGGTTCACAGTTCAATGCTGAATCTGCACACTACAGATCCAGGTTGTATTTCTGGCATCTCCGTTAAAAGGAGCACCAAGCAGATGATGAAGAAGACTCCAGACAGCCATTTACTTAACCTTAAAATAACTAATTTTGTGACCAAAAAATAATCGTTGCTAGAGAATCTCTCTATTTGAGAAGCAACTGCACTAATTCCAGAAACTGCAAAAGACAAACCCAATTTGGTGGATCTGAAGAATACTGCTCAGCTAAAACAAGAGTCTGAATTTTTTAAAAAACTCATGATTTTTCTGAGAAGGAAAATACTGTTGACTGTTGAGAAAATATCTCAAATCTCAATATTACTTTCAGTTATTTTAAAAGATGAACTCAGCAGAGAGGGTTTTGCTTTCTTATAGCTGATATTAAATAATTAAATGTTAATACACTACAGGTAGATCTTACTGCCCTACTCATTTAGCAATAGCTTTAAAGTTACAATGGCATTGTAAAAGTAATTTTAAGAACTAGTCCTCACACTTGCGAACATTATTACAACATATGTGATCACTCCAGTGCACTCTGCCCAAGACAATCTGCTGAAGATCTTGAGGTGAAGGACTCTAACTATTTCTCAGTGGCAACCTCCTGCTTTGAAGCACATTTTCTTCTGAGGCTCATGGGCTCTCTAACTTGCTGGCCTATAAAGCGCTTTAAAGGAGTTTATTCGGCGGTTTAAAGAAGTTTACCTGTGCTCCTTCCGCCGTGATCTAAAGACCTGGCTGTTTTCACAGGCCGGCCTGGATTGAGCGGGGTTGGGGTTTTTAATTTTGGGAGGTTTTAATATTTTGGAGTTATTTGGATTAGATAAATTTGGAATAAGTTTTATATTATGTATATGTTTTTGTGTAAGCAGCCCGAGTCCCCTGGAGATGGGGTGCATATAAATCCAAATATAAATAAAAAATAAATAAATAAATAAATAAATTCTGTAGGACTTTCATACTAGTGACAAGGCCAGATTGCTTAAGATTATGTAGGGTTGATGTTTTGTTTTTGTTACTTTTTATTGGTTGATATTATTATTGTAGATGACCTAGAATCTCTGGAGTGGAATGATGCAGAAGTTGCTATATGAATAAATGAAATGTTCATAGATGGGCAACTCAATTTGGTACACCCAAAGGTGCTTTTCCAGGAGGCAACTGGACTTTGTTTTTTTTTTTCTTTGAACACATTTTGCTTCTCATTCTCATTTTGATGAGAAGTGAAATGTCTTCAAAAGAAAAAAACATGAAGGTCTAGTTGCCTCCTGAAAAAGCACCTTTGGGACAACCATCACCTGGATGACTGAGAATCTCTGAAGACTTTTAGCTATACAATTTGGGATGAACACCCCTTGAATAGTGTAGCAGGAATGGATTTCCAGAGGGAAAAAAAGGCAGACTACTCAGGTGACCTGAGGACACTGATAAACCTCCAAGTGTTTCAAGGACCCTCTAAAAGGATGCAAATGACCAGCTGTCTGCAAGGAATATAAATCCTTCCATTCTCCACTATCCTGTCAGAGCTGAAGAAGCTTCTTGGGATGAAAAGTGAAACGTCTTCAAAAGAAAAAACAAGGAAGTCTAGTTGCCTCCTGAAAAAGCACCTTTGGGACAATCATGACCTGGATAACTGAGAATCTCTACAGACTCAGTTTGAGACAGCTATTCCTGTACCAAGACTTTCCAGTTAAATAGGAAGAATAATTAAATTTTTTAAAAAAAGAATCAATGTGCATTACAGAAAATGAATGTCCCAGTTTTGCAATATTCAGCAAAGAAACAAGTGGGTCCCACCAGACAAAAGTCAACTTTAAAACAAAAGAAAAAAAAAGGATACAGCCTTGAGAACCTTGGCAATAGCAACCTATACAGTCCAAAACAATCTAAAATATTCCATCTTTTGAAGCAACAGAATGACCTTCATCTAGCCTCATGTTCAATTATAGTTATTCAAGTGACATGTAACAAACAAAGCTAGTCAGAACAAAACCAGTAATTCTTCCCTAGGAAATGGCTGGCTGCAATTTAAGACCTTAGAGATGCTAAATAGAACAACTGTAACAAAATCCCTTTTACACCCAACATTTCTTAGAAATCTTTTTAAACGTTTGCAAAGCTAAATGTCTTCTCACTCCTGCTCTGCAACGTGCAGGCGTGACCAGTGCTACCGTTTTCTTCTATTTCTGTTGTTTCCGAGTTTGATTCTGAAATCACTCTTTGTTATTTATTTATTTAATATTTGCACCACTTCTCATGCCAGGAATAATAGTACCCTGAAGCAATCATTCTTACAGCCACCAACAACCCCTTCCCACCCTGTTATCATGTTTCTAACAGCCAACTCTCAATTAGCATTGACAGAATGATTTGGCCTGAGAGATACTTTAAAAATAGTTGGGGCAAGGAAGGGAATGCTGGAAAGTGGGAGATAGAAAGCCATTTACACACTTATCTGTCTCCCTGTGGGTGCATGTGTACCCCTATATAAAAACAAAGTAGAACATGACATGGATGTTTAAAAACTCACATTATATGCATGTATATAAAGCTACTGCATTTTCAAGAGAAAAAAACTCAAGACCTGGCCAACTTCCCTTTCAATCCTTTTCCTGATTCAGTTTCTAGCAGCAAAGTGAAGAACAAAATGCTCACCTCCCCATTCCTCTGATAAGGAAAAAAGAAAGTTGAAGAGTAATTGGCAGTTTTTAATTCAAGAAAGGAAATCTGAATTAGATGGAATGGAAAAATATTATTATATGGATTCTGGGAAAGGAGGGTTAAAAAAACCCAAAATTGAACTGCAACTTCCATTAGACTTCATTACTGGCCATGCTTTCTAGTACTGGTAAGAACAAGAGTTCAGAATCTGGAGGGAATCCAGACTGAAATGACCATCCCTTATAAATGATTTGAGTATATAGGCATACTATATATAGCCGTATTATGTCAGACTAGACTATTCCTTCAGGATCTAAACAAATGATGGGGTGTAAGGACACAGATTTTGGAAAAGAAATACTGCAATTTCACTTACCCTGAACCTGAGGGAACCTCCCCAATTTTCATCCACACACTTCAAGGATTGCTCCTGCATAGAGCTGCAAGAGATAAACAACATACAGTAATAATCCGATCCAACATTATTGCTCATCATGTGAAGCATCAATTTAACTTGACATGTATTTATTTTAATAGAAAAAATTACCAAGATAATTGACACATGTGCCTGAATTTTCTATTCAGGGATTTGGTTTACCAAGAATAAAAAAACACCTTAAATAAATCACTAACTAATATTGTGCAAGATTGCACATTCCGCACATTACCATTAAAAAAATGCTGATGCTGCATTCATTTCACACAAAAATTATGCAGAGCAAACATTCCCGTAGGAGACATAGTTTCGGCAGTCCCTGTTGCCATATTAAATGAGGACCTTGCATGACCACTTTGTGGGAAGAGGCATTGAAATCACATCTAGGCAAACAGCTGATAGGCAAGAGCCACGGTGGCGCAGTGGTTAGAATGCAATATGGCAGGCTACTTCTGCTGACTGCCGGCTACCTGCAATTTGGCAGTGTGAATCTCACCAAATTCAAGGTTGACTCATCCTTCCAAAGTGGATAAAATGAGAACCCAGATTGTTGGGCGCAATATGCTGACTCTGTAAAAACCGCTTAGAGGGCTGTAAAGCACTGTAAAGAGGTATATAAATCTAAGTGCTATTGCTAAGAGCTACAGATAGGTAGGTACTATGGAGTATGGGCGGGCAGGTACTGTAGGGAGGTGAGGGAGGGCACTACAAAGTACAGGAGGGAATGAATGCTATGGGCCAGCACTATGGAGTGTAAATGTTATGGCTGGGCACTATGGAACATGGACAACTGGGAGCTACAGAGTATAAGATCCCCATGCTGCTGGGGGCTCCTTGTGAGAAAAAGCAGCAGGAAAAACCTGCGACCTGCTGATGGCTTCCCCATTGACTTTGCTTCCCGGAAGCAAGCAGGGAAGGTCATAAATGACAACCACATGACTTCAGGGAACTGCAACCACTAATTGTGAGTTGTTAAGTTCCTGAATCATGATCATGGCACTGTGCGGAACCTATGACAGCCACAATTTTGAGGACCAGTCGTAAGCCCCCTCACTCAGTACCATTTTAACTTTGAACGCTCACTGAATGAACGTGTTGTGGTTCGCCGGCAGCAGGTACGGATGGCTGATGTCTCGGAGAGCGAGGACTTAGATGAGGGGCCTGCGTGTGATGCAGGTATGGGGCCAGGACTGAGAGTGAGTGCTGCCTTCGGAGCTTATGGAGGCTGGCAGCAGTGAGGCAGAGGACCCCGAGGAGCCTGTGCCCAGTGCACGTGGGCGCAGGGCTGCTCGAAGGAAAGAGCAGCTGCAGCAGCATGGGTGACTTGGGAGTAAGGCTGCAAGGTGATGGCCCCTCCCTTAAAGGATAAAAGCCAGCCCTCAGAGGTGGGGTTCTTTGCAGGAAGCAAAGAAGTTCTTGTACTTCAAGTCTTGTGGAAGTTCGGATGTGTTTGGAGACTTTTGGTTTTGACTATTTCCTTGCAATTTAATCTAGTGTTCTTGGCAGCCTTGCACAACCTTGTTTTTATCTGGGACAATTAGTTTCTAATAGCGTTTTACTGTGAATGAACAAAATTCACAGAGAAGCATTAAAAAGGTTTTGCTTTTATCTCTGGTGTTCGTTTGCTTTGAACGAGGCTTGGGTCAGAACAGAACGAGGGGCATTGTAACTTGAGAACTAGCTATACACTCGTAGGACAAAGTGTTCAGATCATAATTATTTGCTATTCGTGACAATGGCTATTGTTGTCCATTTCAGAATTCAATTAAAAGTTTTCATTTGAGTTTCAAAGCTTCTAAGGTGAAAACCCATATTAGCTGGAGGACTGCCTCAGTGGTGGGATTCAAATATTTTACGACCGGTTCTGTGGGCGTGGCTTGGTGGGTGTGGCATGGCCTGGTGGGCATGGCAGGGGAAGAATACTTAAAATCTTCATTTCCGCCCCACTCCAGGGGAAGGATATTGCAAAATCCCATTCTCTCCCCACCCCACTAACCTGCTTTCCAGCTCCATTCTCCTGTGCAGGGCAACAAAAGAAGACCCAGCTGATCAGCTGGGATTTGAGAGGCAGCGAATAGATGAGGGCGGGGCCAGTCAGAGGTGGTATTTGCCAGTTCTCCAAACTACTCAAAATTTCCACTACCGGTTCTCCAGAACTGGTCAGAATTTACTGAATACCACCTCTGGACTGCCTGTATACATAAATGATCCTGCACAATTGCTTACACCAGGGTCTGAAGTTCTATTCTCTGGCCCACCAGTGTTAGGCCAAAGTGTACCAGGAGATAGACTTTTCAGTACCCCACCCACTGCATCTTTAAAGACAGATTATTTTAAGCAGCATTTGATATTTTAAAATGTTTACCCAGGTGCTACTGCTCCACTTTGTTTTGTGTGTTGCCTTAATGAGGTCAGTGCATCTTGACCCAGTGCTACTATAAAATATATAATTCATTTAATCAGAATAAACCAATTAAACCTCATTCCAACCTAGTTCAAGCATGGTATGGTTAGAAGTGCTTTTGATCATGACTACAGTGCTGCCTGTTCCATTCCCCTTGGGTGGGGAAGCACAAAACCTAGGGAACATAAGGCACAGACCTTAGAAACTGCCAGATTACCCTTGTGATCTTTTCAGTGATTACTCTTGGAAATCCCTTGTCTTCCAGGTAAAGGAATTAACAGGGCAAAGCATATGAGGACTGAGATATAAAATCATGAACACAATTTCATTTCATAAACCCACCCTATGGAATCAACTTCCCCTGGAGCTCTGGACGGCTCCTGACCTCCGCTCCTTCTGCCGTGACCTAAAAACTTGGCTATTCCAACTAGCCTACCCGGACTGATGGGGACTGAGGGAGGGTGTTAAATATATTTTTAAAATATTCTAATTGACAAAGGAGACCTTGGTTTTTAATGTCCTTTAACATTTATGTAATTGTATTGGGACTGTTTTAATTGTAAGCCGCCCTGAGTCCCTCAGGAGATAGGGCGGCATATAAGCCAAATAAATAAATAAATAAATAAATAAATAAATAAATAAATAAATAAATAAATAAATAAATAAAGCAACACATCTACAAGAAAATTTATATAGATGTGTTACACCAGTGAGACAAATTTAACGCAATGGAGCCAAAATGCAGAAATTCATGGACCAAGAAGCTAAAATGTACCAATGAAAATGATGCATGGCACTTTGGAACTGCAGATAAAAGAGGCGGCTTACTCAAAGGCATTTAATAGGTGTTTGTAGTTTATAAAGATGGAACTTTATTATTTGTATCACTGGAAAATGACCAATGCCATATATCAAAAAACATTGAAATCAGGCATATTTAAATCCTTCTGATTTCAAAAGGAGCATTACGCAGATCTTCAACAGTTAAATCTTAAATATGTACTCAGGAGGGAAGTTTATATCTGAAAGCTAAATATTCCATTGAAATCAGCAAGAAAGGGAAAGCTTACTTCTTGCTCAATTGCACCTGTCTGTGCCTGGATCAGTCTTTCCTTTAAACCAGACATTTACTATAGCTGACTCATGTTTTCTCATTATTAAAATTTTTAAAAAAGCATATAAACATTTTAAAACTAGCATCTTGAATTTCACCATAACTCAGGACTCTAAGCTTATATTTATTTCTATATTTCACTAAATGATCTCTTCTGAAACCCTGGCAGATTCATGAATAATGCATAAGGTAAACCAACTCCAAGGGAGCTTCGAATTCTGAGCTGAATGTTGATTGCGGGACCTGAGAGACCCATGATCAAACCCCTATTCAGCTATGAAGCTAACAGAGTCATCTCACAATATTCAGCGTTTTAACTATGCATCATCTACTGCATTGGATTGAGGTGAAAATAAAATTGTTAAGTAAATTTTGAAGGAGGAAGAGGAATAAAGTTCAAGCTAAGCATGAAGCTGGGATGAAAAGTCAAGAAACAAAGTCCTCTGGCCTTCCCTCACTCTACTGATAAAGGAGAATACAGGTAGTCCTCCACTTACAACAGTTCATTTAGTGACCGTTCAAAATTACAAGGGCACAGAACAAAAGGGACTCAATGACCGTTGCAGCATCTCCATGGTCACATGATCAAAATTCTGATGCTTGTCCACCGATTCCTATTTATGACGGTTGCGGTGACTCCCCCTTTCCTCTGCTGACAAGCAAAGTCAATAGGGAAGCCAGACTCACTTAACAGCCATGTTACTGACTTAACAAGTGCAATAATTCACTTAACAACTGTGAAAAGAAAAGTCATAAAATGGGTCAAACTTGGTGGCTCAGGCTGTTAATTGCCTGCACTTAAGTTCCAGCTGCCTACAACTGCTGTAGGCTCCAATCCCACCAGGTTCAAGGTTGACTCAGCCTTCCATCCTCTCGGGGTAGGTAAATTGAGGACCCAAGATTGTTGGGGGCAATTAGCTGACCTTGTAAAAATGCCGCTTAGTAATAAGCAGGCATATACAATGGAATGAAGGCTATTGCTGAGCACACTGGGTTGTATCCCAAAAATTGTAAGCCGCCCTGAGTCTCTGGAGAAGGGCGGCATATAAATGTAATAATAATAATAAAAAAAACTCACTTAACAAATGTTTCACTACCTGTCTTTGCAGCTCAAGTTTGAAATGAGGAGTCCTTGGTGTCCTCTGAGCTTGGTTATTTCCCTGCAGATATTTCATTACCCAGATTGGGTAAATATCCCCAGTGCTAGTAAGGAAATCTCATTCATTACTAGCACTGATGATATTACCTAGTCTGGGTTAATGAAACATCTACAAGAAGCCAACCAAGCTCAGAAAACACCAAGGACCGCTCATTTCCTAATTCTAGATTGAATCTATCACATTTCTAGCCTTATTACAGGACCTCCTCCTCCTCTTCTTCACAGGATCACTGACATCATGGTGGCTGACTATCAAGGCTTTATCTCTGATCTAATAGTTACACTTTCAGGAGAGTATCAACATTTTTATCTGGGATGAAAGTATAAAAAATGAAGAACAATGGGAAGGACTACTCCCGTTGACATAGCCATAACTAAGACAATCAGTCTGTTTTGCAATGACTACTATTTTGATAAAGCCTGCAGAAGCCCAGAGGCATATGGTCTACAGGAAACTAAGAATTAGAGTCAGAATCCTTTAAGGTGACAGCTATATTTTAACTACCGTAGTAGAAACCCTCCCATACTACCACCTTTTACAATACTAGACAACACAGTATCAACAGTAGAGACCTTCAAATTTCTAGGTTCTATCATATCACAAGACCTAAAATGGACACCTAACATCAAAAATGTCATCAAAAAAGCACAACAAAGAATGTTCTTTCTGCGCCAACTCAGAAAGCTCAAACTGCCCAAGGAGCTGCTGATACAGTTCTACAGAGGAATTATTGAGTCTATCATCTGCACCTCTATAACTGTCTGGTTTGGTTCTGCAACCCAACAGGACAGACACAGACTTCAGAGGATAATTAGGACTGCAATTACTACCAACCTGCCTTCAATCGAGGACCTGTATACTGCACAAGTCAAAAAGAGGGCTGTGAAAATATTTACAGACCCCTCACATCCCAGACATAAACTGTTTCAACTCCTTCCCTCAAAACGACGCTATAGAGCACTGCACACCAGAACAACTAGACACAAAAACAGTTTTCCCCCGAAATCCATCACTCTGCTAAACAAATAATTCCCTGAACACTGTCCAACTATTTACAAACTCTGCAATACTATCACTGTTAACCTTCTCATCACTCATCACCCATCCCCTCCCACTTGTAACTGTATGACTGTAACTTTGTTGCTTGTATCCTTACGATTTATATTGACTGTTTCCTAGTATGATTTGATTGCTTATTGTACCCTATGACTATTATCAAGTGTTGTACCTGATGATTCTTGACTCTTGACGAATGTATCTTTTATGTATACTGAGAGCATTTGCACCAAGACAAATTCCTTGTGTGTCCAATCACACTTGGCCAATAAAAGAATTCTAATTCTAATTCTAGAATGAAACTGACTTTAAAATGAAGCTAAATCAGGTCATGCAAATAACATTAGCCTAAAGCACTAAACACATTCTACTATATTATCAGTTGCTGGAACTGGCAGCTCTTCATGACAACTTGGTTTAAATTATTCTCAAAGATCTGTTTTCAAGTATTTCTATCCCTCTTATTTATTCCCTTCATATAAAGGGACGGGGTGTTTTTATTTTGTTTTGTTTTTGAAAGATAACATCTACTGGAAGAGTGAAATTACAGAAACTTTGTAGAAATAAATTCCTTATATTGTAATATTAATATTGATCATGTAAAAGAATAATTTTACTAAGTATCTCACTCAGTTTCTTTCAGGTCACTGTTCAACATACATACCACTTGTTGTGTTACAGTATTAATATCTTTCCATACTAGCCCCAACATCAGGTCAATGATGGAGACTTGGAAATGGAAAACTGCTTCAAAGCAGCTGTTGAGAGTTGACCATTAGGCAAAAGGAAAAATATATATACACAAAACAGCCTTTGGGCTGATGAAGATTCTGTCCAAGAACAGAAGAAGGCTTCACACACAGTCTCCATTACAATGATTTGAAGAATGGTGCCAGTATGCATTCTCCTTCCCAGAATGGGGAAACAGAGAAGATGTGTCATGAGAAATTCATTATGGAGCCTTGAAAAGCACTAGGTGCAAGGAACTATCTGTTCTGCTTCAGCCCTTGCCTTTAAAAAGAAGCACGCATATGAGAATATGTATATAAGCATGCATCTTGATTACAATCTACAGAGATCTGACACAGCATACAAAAATAAAAAGGAGCATTATGTTTAAAAAACAACAAAAACATAAATGTGCTGAATTCTGAGGAGTTTCATAAGAGAGTATACAGAAATCTGTTTGTGAATGGACTCACAGCCAGAATTTGGCTTTCTGTTTCAGTTCAGTGTTTCCTGTTGTCCAAGAAAGAGGCAGCCATTCTGCTTTCAAAGCCAGTTAGACCTTTCTGATGAAAATTATTGTGAAATCTTCAGATTCACAAACTTGTGCCATTTCAGAAACCGTATGAGCCAATTAGCAGAGAACAGACTTCTTAGATTTATATGTATGTACATGTATATACACACAAAATAGCAGGGTTTTTAAAAAAAATCGAGTTCTAATAGTGAAGAATATAGCAGAACTACTGGATTATTAGAAATTAGAAAATGCAATGTAAAAGGACATATCTAATTAAAGGAAACAGGTAATTCCAAAAGTGGCGACCACTAATAATAAAAAGGGGGTTGCAGGAAGAAAGTAAACTCAAAAGTGCAACAAAGTCAACACATGAGTTGGCTTTAATGCTAGGTTCTATTTTCCAGGTGGTAGTTTACAAATTTGAAAACAGAATTGTCTGGCAGGTTTTAACTTTTTCAGGACAGAATAGTATCTGTGTATACAGATAGTCCCTGACTTATATCCATAACTGAGCCTGGAAATCTGGTTTTGAGTCCATAGCCGTCATTACATGGCCATGTGGGATATCTTGGGGGCTGAGGGGGGCCCTGGGTGACTTGGCATCCACTAGCGTTTAGATACTCTAAGCTTCAACGTTTCAGAATCTTGAGGTTCAGAGATTTTAGTACTCTCCTCTGGAATCTCCCCTTTTGCTAGTATCCTTCTACTCAATGGAAATACCCAAAGTCTTTCAGAGTAGCAATAGCACTTAAGACTTATATACCACTTCATAGAATGCCAACTTTGCAAGCATTTTCACCAGATTTGAGGTCAGTTCCTTCAGTGCATGGGAAGATTTCCCCTCCCTGCATTGAGGGGAGGATGAAATAGTGGCCACATGATTACAAAGCATTTGGCAACTGGTTGTAAATGCAAACAGGTTGCAAGAACTGGAAAAGTGGCCCTGTGGGGAGTGGGGGGAGAGTGGCACAATATCTTACAATGCCTTTATGGGCCGTATAGAAATATATAAAGAAATGACATCCAATGTTCATCACAACAAATGTAAACCAATTTAGTACTTTTTTTTACCCTAAGGTTACATACAAGTTGTAAAGCATTAAACGACTGATCGCAATTTGATTACCTATATAAATAACTTTTAAGATAAGATACATTTTATTGTCATTTTTTTTACTGTGAGCACACTGGCCCACGTATGTATGTATGTATGTATGTATGTATGTATGTATGTATGTATTTTCCCAGATTTATACAGCCCACTTGAATAACGCAATTGTTTTATAAATTGTGAGATGTCCACACAAAATTAATAATGCTTGTACAGCTTTTTCAAAATGATTACCTTGAAAGTATTTGTTGAAAACAGTATGAAAATATATTAAATATCTAAAATAGAGGCATACACATAGATATACACACACATAGCATACCTTGTGAACTCTTGTTTCCTCTTTCCACTACATATTCAAAATAGACAGTTATATATATATATATATATATATTTGAGAGTACTGTTTTAAATATGATCAAGATACAGGAAAATGCAGAGTTTTAAAGAAGTGTGGCTGTTTGCATCAAATGCAAAGTGTTGGCATTTTTTCCTACACTTTGAAGCAGAGTTACTTTGGCCTCCATTTCATTGTTCTGTTTTTCAAGAAACCAGCATTCTTTTAGGCTACTGAAAAAGAGGCTTACAATATGCAGCTAAAATGTCTAAAATGCTGATAAAGAAAGCTTCTAAATTAGCCTGAAAGTGAATCTAACAGTTCTAGACACTGAAAGTAATGAAGTGTATTGCTTGGTACAAATGTATCTGAATCAGGATAAATTTTTATAACCATTTGTTAGGAGTGAAATGTGTCCTTCCTTTTCTTTTATAAACAGAGAAAACTTAAATGTCTAGCATTTCATCTGGGGTGCAGTATAAACGGGATAAAATCTTAGTCTTTCCTGATGAAAGGAAATATCTTAACACTTAATGGAAATTATGGAACTCCAGAGCCAGGACTCTAATTGTGTGCTAATTTGTTTGGCTAGCTTATGAGCACATAGATCCCCACATGCACCTGATTTTTCCTGCATGCATTCCTTGATCCAGCAACAGATGTAGAAGTTGGCCCAATATGGACAGAAGAAATAAAGGTCAACATGCTCAAAATTGCTCAATGACTAAATAAATACATTATGAAAAGGATTTAATCCATCAAACATCTGTCATGATATCTGTCAACATTTCAAACTATGAAATCTATATCTTTCTCTAAAATATGGTTGGATGGTGGTGCTTATTTTTAAAAGGTCTATGTTGTCTTTCCAAACCATGTTTTCACTGTATAATTTAAAAAGCATTAATAAAATACATTAAAATTACATTATTATAATTCAGATCAAAAATAAAACATACAATAAAAAATTAATTAAATAAAGGTAGTCTTTGATGTACTACTGTAATGGTCATCAGAAATTCCCTAGCATCTTTCTTACACTTCCTCTTCCTATCATTATCATTAACCTGACTGGTAAAGTACTGATTATGCTACTTGACACACAATTTATACAGGGAAAAAGAAACAGAGCTCAATGATTAGCATTCACTTTATGTTGAGAAAAGACAATATGGCAACAATCTCTCCCTCTGAGTGTAGGGTGGGAGAATAACTTGCTGTAAAGGCCTTTTGTGTCAGTGAAAACTGGACCAATAAGATAAAATGTATGCCACCTTTTCTATCTGGAAGACAAGGCTTAAAATTTATTTCGGTCCTATGTAGGAAGCTCTGTCCCTTCAACCATATGCACTGATTTCAGCATACTATTCAAAGCAGAGGGCACTCTCATCATAATGAATATTAAGAACCTATTAAAAATAGAAAATTAATATACTACAAAATAGTTTAAATTGGAAATTATCCCAGGGTTTTTACTCTTCATGATATGGGAGATAATCTGAAGCTAAATGCACATTGGAATTCTTTCAGAAATTCTTTGCAATGAACTGGGCATTCCTATTACTCTGGTCCAGCACAAGATAAAATTATTTTTCTGCAAATATTTCATTACTGTACTAATAAATATTATGTTTTTAACTGCATTTAGTTACGTGGCATTTGATAATGCTTTTATTCACAGGATGATTTAAGAATGGAAACAATACATTTTGATTTCAAACTGATGGGATAACTGTTATGAATAATCATATAAGTTGGCTTCTCCTGAATGGTAGCTAGAACAATTATATAGAAATAGTTCATCACAAGCCATAATGGAAACATTCAGTTCTGAAATACAACAGATATTTTCCTCCCTTCAGGTAGGAAAAATACTCTTCAAATCTATTGTAACATGTAAACACATATATTATATTTATTTCAATATCAACAAATAGTTTTTGCCCTGAGGAGCTGGTATTTTGTATTTTAAAGTAAATATATAATTAGCTATTTAACAAAATCTACAAACATTTTCCATAAACAGCAACGTACTCTTGATATGCTAACAACTGGAATCTGCTCAGCTTTCCCTTCAGCTGATTGTATTTCCTTTTGCTCAAACTTAACAGTGTCCATTACAAATACAGAAAGACCACTGGCTGACTCATGTTTGACCTTGAAGTATTAGGAAATCAATACTGTCCTAAGAAATGAAAATGTCAACAAACTTTTATTGCCAAAAATTACAGTATTAAAATTTAATAAAAACTTTCAATATAAATAATATTATATCACAGGAACATTAAAACACATTTTAGCTAAGACATTTAAACATAACAATGAAACCTACCTTTCTAGTTTCAGATTGAACTTCTTCTTGGCAGCATTTTCTGCAGAATGGATCCAACTGATTCAAGCCAAATTGGCCAAGAAGGTCACAAGAACTGCACAGCAAATTGCTGGAAAAGCCAAGATCTCTGCATGCCTCCGATGATAATTCTGCTCCATAAGCAGATATCTGAAATCAAGTAAGATTTACGCAATCCCTTTAACATAGGTATTTGTAACATTTCAGTGTCCATAGTAAGAATTTCTAAATATGATAGTTTCAAGGTTGTCCATTTCCCACTCTAAACCAGAAAACCTAGGATTACTCTTTTGAGAGGACTCATGTAAAAGGGAAGCATATTCACTAAGTTACTTATTTGCTATGTGAGGATTACTGACACAGGATTTATCCTGTCTGACAGGTTTGCAATCTGTTTTAACTATAACTTGTTCCCTTTTAGTTTGCTCAACAGATGAGATAGTGGTTTGAGAATCAGCTTATGGCATCATATATTTGAAAGCTCAACTTTTCACAATGGCAACATGAATTTGTGCAGAGGTGTTAAGTTCTTGATTCAGCAATTAAATATTTATCTTGTTCCTCATAGGAGCTCAACTGCTTTTTTATTTTCATAATTGCCTTGCAAAACAAACTGAGTTGAGGCCTAGTGAGTAGACAAAAGTCATTCAGAAAGATTTTTTTTGGTTGAATATGGGACTTCAAACTTGCCATTACCAAAGTTTCCACTGGCCTCCCCGCTCCCCAGTAAGCAAAGTAAAAGTGGCCAGAAAAATTGCTACTATGGTGGCCATTGGAAGATTTACTCAGTTACAAAGACTCTTAGGATGGCTGTGTCATCACAAAACGTTAGCGTTGCCATTTTATTTATTTCCCAAGCCTTTTAATGCCATTGTTATAGCTTCAGTTACTACATATAATTAGCTGGATTTTTTATTTTTGTTTTAACTGGCTGTTAGTGTTTTACTACTCACCTATAAGCCTCTAGTCCCATGGAGCAAACAATACTGTGTACAGGTAAATAAAAACTATGCACGTCTTGAAATTAAAGATCTAATCACTTCAAAGAGTTCCTTTGGGAATGGCGGGGGTACGGGTAGTCCTCGACTTACAACAGTTCACTTAGTGACCGTTCGGCACTGAAAAAAGTGACTGATGACCATTTTTCACACTTATGACCGTTGCAGTATCCCCGCAGTCACGTGATTTCCATTAGGCTGTTTGACAACTGATTCACATTTATGATGTCTGCAGTGTCATGTGATTCCCTTTTACGACCTTCTGACCAGCAAAGTCAACAGGGAAACCAGATTCACTTAACAGCCATGTTGCTAACTGAACAACTGCAGCGATTCACTTAACAACGGCAGCAAGGAAAGTTGTAAAATGGGTCAAAACCCACTTAACCAATTTCTCACTAAGCAACATAAATTTGGGGCTCAATTGTGGCCGCAGGTTGAGGACTACCTGCACACACATTAAGGACACGATTAATCTCATTTATTACGTAAAGTTCTATTAGCTTGACTTCCAAGACATCTATCTGTTCCAAAGTATCCACCTGCATTCAAGTTAATTTCCCTTCCCCCAATACGTTCCGTAGCACGACTAAGAAATTAAAAATGGGTAAGTACCCAGTTTAGTCGATGGCGAACACCGACATACCGAAAAATTATACTGAAAAAAGATTTAGCTTCCTTATTCGAGTAAAATGTCAAACCTTTACGCTCATTTCAACGAGTTTAACTAAAGTATAGCAAAGAGCGTATCCAGCTCAACGTTTTACTTAAAAAAAAAACCCAAATGCATCTGCATATTGGATTTTTTTTCGACCCGACCGGAAAAGTCGAAGGAATTAGCGAGTCCAAAATAATGAGCAGAAATAGATTCCCCTCAAGACCCGCTTCGGCCGCTCCCCAAGCTCATCATCGCTACTCTCCTTATTCTAACGGGGCTTCTTACCGCCTGCAGCGCCGTTAGCAACCAAAGCCAGTAACGGCCGAGCCCCACAGCTCCCTCTCGAATCGCCATGTTGGCACAGACGGACAGCTCAGGCATTCCAGCGATGAGGCCCCTATACCGACAGGATGTCTTATGTACTGCCCGCTTGGAGCAAAGAAAATATCTATACAGTTCTCCCATTCACATTAAACTGAGCAGCGTAGAAAAAATTTGAGGAGAGAAAGAACATATTGGAATTTGCAAGAAACCATTTATGTGTCTTCAAAGATCACTTGTTCCCTTTTCTTTTTTTCAGGCACTTTTTTGGACGTTTCGGAATAGATGTCCCTATACCCTCAATCGAACGGTTGCTAGAGATTGGCAAGACGACTGACCAATGGCCTAGCGGAACATTAGCATTCGCCTTTACCGCCGCATCCAATACCCTAAGGGAAAGTCGCTAGGCCTACCGGACAATGTTGTCCAATCAGTAAGTAAGAGGGGTAAGGAGGGGTGTCGGTTCAGTTCCTTTCCAGTTACGTGAGGAAGTCTCGATAGGCGGGCGGATGGGAGGCATAAGCCAACCGATGAAAGACAAGGGGAGTGGTAGCCAATGGAATTTAGGTTTTGGGGCGGGACCTGTATTCTGGGTGGTTGATGAGGAAGGGGAGGTAAACGAAAGGGGCGTGAGTAGGGCTGGGCGTTCGGTTGCTGAGCAGCGCACGCAAATTGGTGGCTGGGGTGGCCGGGCGCGTGCCTGGGACCGTGCGCGGAGCGGGGCAGCCGGACAGAGCCGCTGTCGGAGGCGGTTGGTGGTCGGGTGGGCGTGTGCCGTCGCGAGGTTTCGTCGCGAGGAATGTGAGAAGCCCAGTTTTTTCCCCCCTTTCCCGCGAGCTCTCGCCGGCGCCGGGCTTTCCCTCGCTCGTCTGCGGCCGCCGTTTTTGTCTCCCGCAGAGGCTGTTCCCCGACCACCCCCTGGCCTCCCCTGTCGGCGCCCCGCGTGATGTCGTGATCACCGGGCGGACGTTGTGAGACCAGGGAGGCGGCGGTGCTCAGGTGGCGGCGGCGGCTGCTGCTGCCGCTGCAGCCGCCGATGGGGCTGCTCCGGATTATGTTGCCGCCTAAGTTGCAGCTCTTGGCGGTGATGGTGTTCGGGGTGTCCGTCCTTTTCCTGGAGAACCAGATTCAGAAACTGGAGGAATCCCGCGGGAAGCTCGGTAAGTCCTCTGGACGGCCTCGGCCGTGGGAAAGTAGTGGCGGCTTAAGGGGGCCGTATGGAAGGCGGCAGATGGTGGCGTCTGAAAGTCGCAGGTGTGTGGTTGTGTGTGTGTGTGTCGGGGGTGTGTGTAATGCGATGGTCTGAAGTGAGTCGGGGTTGGGGAAAAAGACTCCTTTCATTTTATCGCAGGACTACCAAGACGGCAAGAATGGGGGTCACGGGAGGGTGGGAAGAGAGGCTGATCTGGAGAAGCTTTGGAGACCAATTGGGAAAGAGGTCGAAAGCCCACGGGCTCCTGTCACGTCTCTGTAAATGAGATAATTGGGTTATTTGTGTGTGTGTGTGTGTGTGTTTACATATATATATATATATATATATGTGTGTGTATATATATATATATATATATATATATATATATATATATACATACATATATGCATACATACATCATACATATATATATATATAGTATGTATGTCGTGCATGTATGTGTGTCATTTATATATATGTGTGTGTGTATATATATATATATATATATGACATACATACACACAGATATGATACATTCTCTCTCTCTCTGTATGTATGTATGTAAATACACACACACACATACATATATACATATACTTATACATACATACATGACTCAATTCTACAAGCAGTGGCCCTGGCCCCAGGTTTTAATCTATTACATAGACCCTCTCAGGGTATGAATCCCAAACAAATAAAAAGGCAAACAATACATGTTTAGCTAAAACAATAGATGAGAAAGTTTTCTTAAGGTCTGGTTCTACAGAACTAGATAAGGATAGGTCTGAAGTTTTCTCCAATCACCAAATGAAATATTTGAAATGTTCCTTTTCTGTTTAGAGTTCAAACTGTGAAATAGAGAAATGTGAGGGAAGAGAGGGAGACAAACACAGTAATGAACAGGGTATATTGATTATGAAATATTAGCTGCTGCATGTGATTCATGTATTTCGTAACTGATGTTTCTATTGCCACTCAGTTATTGTGTAAATTATTAGGGAGAACATTAGCTTGGAGACTTAAACTTCAATTTTGTATAATAATTGTATTCTTTAAAGTTTAGCTACTTTGTTGAATTGCTTTGCTATATATGGTAGTAAATGATTATAAACTTGAGCAGACTTTATTCTGTATGTAAGATGCTGTACTGTAACGAAGGATTTCAGGGTCTTATCTTTTTATGCTGAACATTACTTTTTAAAATGTAGGTTACTGAAAAGCCATGATTGATTATCACACAATAAATTCAGGCCAATTAGGATGTGTGCTTGATAAACATATACAGTAATGCACTCTATGGTTCTTAAGCATGTTTGTATAAAATTAATTTATTCTAAAACTTATTCTATTAAAAAGCTACAATTTAAATTCTTACTTGATAGGGTAGGAATTAGAAAAGGGTTGTGTGTTTTCCCTTTCCAGTATGTGCCATACAAAACCAATAAAAATGATGGCAGTTTGGTGTAATGGTTAAGGCACCAGGCTAGAAACCTGGAGACTGAATTCTACTCCTGCCTTAACCATGAAAGTCAGCTGTTGAGTTTGGGCCAGTCACTCACAGAGAAGTTGTGAGTAGAAGGAAGAATATTAGATATGTTTGAGTTATTTATGAAAATAATAGAAGTGACAAAAATAAAACATTCCATCTACCAGTATCACTTCATTATATTCATACATTCTAATTGTGGAGAAAGAACTTTGGTTTTCATACTTCTAATCTTAAAATGGGAAAAAAATCCTCATGCTTACCCTAAACTTGAGATCCTGATTTTGTAGTAATGCTGTAAAAAATAAAAAGGAAAGCAATTTGTATTATTTATCTTCTGGATCATTAATATAGGACTTTTAATACGGCTAATAATGTCTGGAAGCAATTAATTAGAAAAATTTTTAATTAAAATTTATTTCAAGTGGAATATGACTTCTGGTGACTTTTTAGATATTTCAGTCATTTTCTTGGCAACAGTATGCCTTGCCTATAGCTTGCAATTGCTGTCATCAGTGCAGGCTTTCACCTTCCCAATCTAGCCCAGAGCCTTGGGATTCTCTGATACTTTTTCACTCAGAAGTAAACCTGTGTACTAGAACATATCTTGTAACCATATTTAAATTCTGTGTATGCATGTGCATGTGTGTGCACATGTCAAAATAATCTAGCTAAGATCTTACATTTTTAAGTGTGAAAAGTGAAAATGTGATTAATATTTCCTGATCTAATATGTTTGTATAGGTGTCTGGTTATGCAGCATTTCACATTTTAATATTATGCAACTCAATTGCATCTTTTGCACAGAACTATATATACAGAAGGGAATGGGATCTGAAATTAATGGACTTTTGTTTGATGTGATTTAGGCAAATGCAGGATTACATTTTGATAGGGCAGTCCTATTCATGTTTATGTAAATAGGCTACTGAGCTCAAAGGAATTCCCCTTATGTAAGCCTGTATAGGGCTGTAGTCTTAAATGCTTTTTAGAAAGGGGATTCAAGTCTTGGGCAGAAATATTAAATGTTGGTAGAATAATAACTTGTAATCTGAGAATTAAACCTGTGTAACTCTGGATAATTGGAAAGTGCATCGTAAAATGGATATGTACTGGGTGAGTGGCTCTGTGTGTATGGTAAATACCATTTCCTAGATGGTAGCATGTGTATTGGACTATGTAAGACTACAATGAAGCTCAAAAATGCATATTAAATATAAAAGTAATGCAGCTTGGATCTATATTCCATTGGAGCACTGTCTAGTTAGTAAAACATTTATGCTGATGTAAGAGGCCAGTTTCCTTCTACCTTTTTCTCCTCTTTCCGGGTTTCTCTGCCCCCTGAAAATCTGTTCCATAGGATTTAGGGATGTTCTATAACAGCTTAAGGAGTAGCACAGACATTTCAGAGGGAAATTGATGAAAATAGATTTTTATTGGTTGGAATGTTTGGATGGCACTTTGCTTATGGAATATTCTGATAGGAACAAACTTGAATCCACTGCTTTCAAGCTATAGTTCTTGATCTGCAAAGTCAGATATTTTCCCATCTTTTCTGGTAGGCTGGTACCCACTCACACAGATCAATATTTACATTTTGATTCCCACCACCCACTGGAGCACAAAATGGGAGTCATCAGAATCTTACATCACCAAGCTGAAGGCCTGCCAAGATGGGAAAGAAAAAGAATGTAAACACATCAAGGAAGCCCTCGGAACGTGTGGCTATCCCAAGTGGGCCTTCATCAAATCTCAAAAAAGATCCTACAGAGTTCCTCTGTAACAGACAATGATGAGAACAATGAAAGAAGCAACGTTGTCATTCCATATGTTGCAGGCATATCGGAAAAGCTCAGGGGGATCTTCAGCCAATATAACATACGTGCACACTTTAAACCCAAGAATACACTAAGGCAGAAGCTTGTCCACCCCAAGGATAAAACACCCAGACAAAATCTGAGCAATGTGTTATATGCAGTACAATGCAGTGCGCCACGTGCAGATCTGTACATTGGGGAAATGAAACAACCACTTCATAAACACATGGCACAGCATAGGAGAACAAACACATCAGGACTAGATTCAGCAGTCCATCCGCATTTAAAAGACATGGGCCACTCTTTTGAAGACAACAAAGCCCATATTTTGGACAGAGAAGATCACTAGTTTGAAAGAGGGGTTAAAGAAGCCAGATTAAAGAGGGGATAGACATTATCTATCTCCAATCTACAACACAGTCCTTTCAACAGTTCCAAGAAGGCTCCACTCCAATTTGCACCACTCAGATGACCCTGATGACACAGATAAACCTCCAGGTGACCTTGACCCGCAAAAAGAATGCAAATGACTAGTTGTCTGTAAGGAGTATAAATCCTTCCATTGCCCTCTCACTGCAAGGGAGGAGGCCAGTCCAAAGAGGAGGCAAAGTCCAAGTCCAGGTGAATGGTGCAAATGAGCCAAACGCCCTCAATGATGATAACAGGGACAAGATGACAAGATGAGATGACATTGATAGAAGAAAAGGACAACGGACAATGATAAACCCCATAGTCCACATGGGGTAGCAACATCCGTAGCAGTCCAGGCAAGGTACAGCACTCACATACCAGCCACAGCCACGGGCCTAGGGCCATCAGCCATCTTCTGGGGGGTCTTCGCCAAGACTCGACCCACCCCCCAACCGGGATAGAGCCTGCCCACCCTACCCGGCCTATGACCGTGAATGCCTCCCTCCCGGAATCTCCAGGCCTGTAGGCCTCCCAACCCCTCCCAATAGATCTTTCCTCCCCAGAGCTTACATTTCTGGGGGAAGGGAGGGGGAGGCCTTCGGGGGTGGGAAAAAAACCCCATTCCCCACAAGGACACTTCCCCAGCCACAGAGGGGGGAGAACCCACAGGCTGGTGGAACTGTTCTTCATAGACTCCACGTGGTCACCCCCATGGTGACCCTGGCACCAAAGACCGCCAACCACTATCGTCACGATTGCTGTCCATGTAGTCCATGTAGCCGAGCCCCCGCAACAGGATCATGGTTTGTCACCACCAAGCTCCTGCGCCGCTGTGCCTGTCGTCAGCAAAAGACAGCTGGCGACCATGACCAGCAACGCCAGCAACGGGTCCCCAGCCAACAGGTCCTCAGCAACTCCAGCAGACCTCGCCAACATCTCCGGCGGCTTGGCACCGGGCTCCACGAGGTCAGAATGGAACAGATGGCTTTGCCGCCCCAGTCAGGGGAAGCCCAGCAGCGCTGAGCCACCGGCTCAATTTTTGCCGGAATGGCTCCAGCGGCATCCCGCGACCCCCTAGGAACAAGATCAGCCGAAAACGAAGCGGTAAGGAAGCCTCCTCCTCCAAAAGAACCAACAAAACCTCCGATGCCGAGAATGCCTAACGCCGCTGGGCCGCCATCTTGGGCATGCAGAAGAAGATCATTATTAAACCCGATTGACCAAATAACATATTTAAAACCCCATCACATGACATTTAAAACTAATCCCCCCCAGTCCAGGCGGGTTTGTTCAAATAACCAAGTCTTTAGGCCGCAGCGGAAGGAACGGAGGTCTGGGGCCAATTGTAGCTCCAGGGGAAGCTGGTTCCATAAAGTGGGCACCCCCACAGAGAAGGCCCTACTCCTAGGGACCGCCAGCCGACATTGTTTGGCCAACAGTACCCCAAGGAGGCCCTGTCTGTGGGCATGCACCGGGCGATGGGTATTCGATGCTGGCAGGAAACATTCCTGCAAGTATTCCTAGGTTTAATGATTAATTATAGTATTGGTTGATGTGTAATGAAGAATTTTTGATCAATAATTGATAAAAAATTGGAGTTCATTATACTAAGATGTTATTACCATTGTACTATTTTCAACAAGTAATTTCAGATTGTATTAATCTGTTTCTGTTTCTGAAAAATAGCTTCCCTGAATATCAATATGATTGTAGTACAGTATGATAGCAATTCCTTCTGTTTAATAATTTTGAGAATTATTAATAGCATTATAAAATGTTGCAATATATATGATCATACTTTTTTTCAGATAGTTAGAAAATGAAAATTCATTTGACATTTGAGTGAACACTATAATATATGATTTTATCTTTGACAGCATAAGGTTTTGGAAACAATTGGTGACCTAACAGCAGTTTTAGATACACTCTGATTTAGTAGCAATCTATAATAATGACATGCCAGCAATTTTTTACTTCTAAATATAACCGAATCACTCAAAGTGCATTGAATTGTGAATTAATTGGTATGTAGCAAAAATGAAATTCCTACATTGTGTAACAAATGGAAATGGTGGTCCTTCTTAATACATGTACTGTAATTTAGTCTAACAAATCCACCTATGTCAGTGAAAATGAAATTGCTTTACATGCTGTGAGTAGTTTTTACTTAACATTCCTAATTTAATCTCATTAGAAAGCACTCTATAAAAAGAGCCATTTTTTTGCATTTACCCAGTTTCACATATATTTTTGGTAATGATAATTCTAGGAAATGACAATTGGAGGAGTGTGCACATTTGTTTAACTGTAAACATTAGATTGTAAGAATTTAGGCAAAAGTTGAAAATAACTTTCATTTCTATATTTATTTACAATATGGGGTTGTGTTATAATTTTCTCTTAATTGTTTTTCTAATGCAAGTTACACTTTGGTTACATTCTATATTCCCTTTGCCTTGGCAATTGAAAGTTAGTAACTCTTTAAAATGGGTACTAGGTATGTTTTTATGTTGCTTCTATTATCTAATTGAGCATTTCCAGCCACAATATGTAATGCGTAGCATTACAGTAACTATCAAGTAAACACTGTGTGAAGTGTATTAAGTAATACATCTGTTCAGTATTCAAGAGCCATCCCTAGATTGTATAGTAGCTCTTCCTGGTACAACTAAAATTGATTTTAACTTAGAGGCAGTCAGTTTCTGAATCCTCAGCTACCTCTGTCTTAACCTGTTTTTCTCCCTTTAGATCCTTATAGCCTTTTAAATAGACATCAAAAGATGAAGAAGGAATAACGTCTATGTTATTTTTACATGGAAGGCCTGCCTGAAAGTTATAATGGTAGATTGTCCACAGATTTCAGCAGGCGAGCACTCCTGAGAACAGGTAGCATGGCAGAGAATGCACACTTGAGAATAACTTGTCAGGTCACATAGAGTAGGACTTCCTCTGGCTATCTTACGAAGTGCCTTCCTTGTTACAGACCTAGGCAGTGTATTAGGTATTCTTCTCCCAAGTTGTTAAGAATTGTAGATATCATACACTAGGAACACCCCATAGTAGATAATTGACTGAGCTGTTGTTTCGACAGTGGTATATAATGTGTACATTGTGAAGATACAATTTATGATTTGCCTTAGTTAACCATAACGTATTATGTACTGCTGTTTCTGCTGAAGAGGAACATTATAATGATATTTAGAAGTGTTCTAGAGCATTATAGCAGACTCGTATATACTTACACACACTAGTATGCTATGTACTTAACTGTCTTTATACTTGCAGAACATCTATGGCTTAAAAATTGGCTACTTATCGGTGGCTTAGGTGATAACCTAATCTGAAGATTGATTTGGAGATGCTTCATATATAACACAAAACTCTGAGTATAGTTAGAACCTTCATTACAGTAAACATGTGACATTTGTATTTATTTTAATGTGTATCTCTAAGACTTGATGTGTACTTAATTTATAAAACAGTCATTAGCTTAACATTTTAATTGCTGGATAGAAAGATTTTAGTCACCAGAGAATCTAAGAAGTTCTCTGTTGAAACCGCTTAAGAAATATTTAGAGGTCTTTAGGAATTTTGCATTCATAATTGGTTTTCTGTATGTAGCTTCCACTCTGTGAAGTTTCAGTGGTGATAAATTGTAGGAAGTTTGATAGTGATATTCAAAGATTAGATGGGATAATATAAAATGTATGCCAGGTTCCCAGTTCCTCATTCCGATCAATTTAGGAAGCTTGTCATGTTGATAGTAGTTGTTGTTTTAATTGAAGAAAAAATGCGTCTAATTATGAAAAATGATGGGGAGATTCCATAATGTGGGAGTGAGTTTTTTTCTGGTTAAAAAAAGGTGGAATTTAAAATAGCTATTGTTTCATAGCAAATTGCAATGGAAATAATACAAATTGTTTTCTGTTGAAATATGGAAATTACAGGTGGTTCCTGCTGTCTTGTTTTAGCTTGTCAGATAGGTATTTTCTTACAACTTCATCAACAAAATTTAGACGATTGTGTGGTGTTCCTGATCTTAATACTTTAAATCTTGGTTATTAAGTGGATTGTAATCTCTAGAGAATCATAAGCGTATTGGGGAGGTGCGGGGAAGCATTGCAGAATGCCTTTTAAATGTTGCCTCAGACTTGATAACCAAGCTTGCATTTTTGAGTAATACTTGGGAGAGGTGCAAGATTTACATTAACTCCTTATAGTACTTTATTCCTTACATTATTATTTATGTTTTATATATATATAGGATGTTACTTTGAAATGAAGTTCTTTTTTACAGTCTCAGTTTACCTGCTGAAATCCATCATTATGACAAAAGCATCAATAAAGTTTATAACAGACTTTGATTCAAGTGTAATGTATTTTAAAGCACTTGAAATTCTCATTTTTTCAAAATATAGCAATTGTATGTGTTGATCATGTGACAAACTATTTTTCAATATGGGCAATCCATTAGTACTACTAACCACTTTTAGTTAGTTTCAGTTTCTATTGAAAATTTTGTTTTTCACAAATTTTGTCAGCATGGCAAATCTGTAACTTTTGGAATATCTGTAGAAGTGTTACCAAAGTTCAGTGATATTCTCAGACATGTGCATGTCCGGACATTCACATGTCCGAGATGGCGTCTAGCAGCTAGGAAGACGATCTCCGGTGAGGAAGGAGTCGGTCTGTGCCCTCTGGGGGATCGCTGGAGGTCTGTATCCCTCTGAAAATCCATGCAACTCCCAGCGGAACAGGTGGGGAGTCCGGTGCTGCTGGTTCGATTCTGCCCCGTCGGGAGAGTCGCGCGTAGCAACGCGGCGTCCTCCGGCGTGGGCCAGCAGCCAGATGATGAGGCGAAATGCCTCAGAAGCCTCAGAAGCGGCGGTTTTCGCTTTGGGAGCGGTGGCCCGTTAGCGGAAGCAACGGAAGTGGGGGAAGCGGCGGCTCCACCAGCGGAGGCGGCGGTGGCGAGGCAAGGCATCTTTGGAATGCTGGCCTTGCCCAGAAGCGGCGGTTCCGCCGACAGAGACGATGCCCCCCCCCAATAACAACAACAGCTAGACCGTCTTCAGAGGCCCATGGGGAGCAGCGTGCAGGTACTTAGTGCCTAAACAACGAGTTGTCTCGTTTGCCCCAGAAGTCACTCGGGGCAGCCCCAGAGTCCGTTGGGGACCTAGGGCTGGAGCTCCGGGTGGTTGAAATACTCTTGTGGGCCAGTCCGAATTACATCTTGGTTGACAGAGTAGCTGGACTCCCTGCTTTTGGGCCGGATACGTGGGTTGTTGGCGCCATGAGAGTTGGCCGGTGCCAGCTGGAAGGGATGTTGAGGGGCGAGAAGATGTTCCCTATTTCTATTCGGGACTCAATCTATTGGATGGCTTCATCCATCAGCCATCATGAACTCCGTCTCCTCTATTTATGACTGCCTCCTTGTCCTTCTTAGTCTTCATTGGAAAGGGGGATGGACTTTGTTGTTACACCCACTCACTGTTGTGAGAGAGCAGTGAAACTGGGATGTACCACCTCCCCCCTGCGCAATTCCTTCTGCGTGTTAGTTTCTTCTGAACTCTGGGGGCCACGAGCTGTGAAAGAGCAGTGGCCAGCCTTATATGCTCAACCATCAGCCCCCTGGATTGCTGTGAGAGGGCATCCAGGGTTGGAGGCAACTCAGGGCTCTTAAACTGTCCAATGTTTAGACTATTTGACCATCATGTGGACACGTATTTACAACTTGGACCGCTCCTCCTCCTGCTGGTCGGACATTTAAGAACGATGGGACTTTTTGGCAGCTGATCTGTGGGCTATGAGGGATTCCCCCCTCTCTTGGACTTGGCCTACCGGTTTACCATCAGCCTATCTCGAGGATGGATTGTGGAATCCAGAGAGATGGCATGACGCAGGAAAGGGTGGGGGCCGGGGTTCAGGGAGGGATAAGGGAAAGTGACCCAGGGCTGCTTTGCAAAAATTTTTAATTCGGTTTCTTAAGGGGTTAGGGAAGGATGGGAGGGATGAGGGAGTTCAGTGCAGCCGAAAACAGGGCCATGGCTTGGGGGTGTGGGGGTGGGCTGTAGGGCTCTGGGTGGAATAGTGGGAGCCATGATCCCGAGGGTGGTTGGTATGGGTAGAAGCCGAAGGGGCTGGGGGCCATATCATGTTAGGAGCACGCCTATGTTCAGCGGTGGCAGCCCACCCCTCTGCCTCTTCCCAATTCCTGGGAGTTTTGGGATCCAGGGCCCCTGGTCTCGGACTAGTGTATTTTAACGCCAGGTCTGTGGTTAATAAGGCATCACTCCTCCACGAGGTGATTGAGGAGGAGGCCGCGGACCTGGCCTGCATTACCGAGACCTGGCTGGGGCCGGAGGGTGGAGTCCCTCTAGTTGATATCTGCCCCCCGGGTTTTCTGGTGTTGCACCGGTCACGACCCCAGGGAAGGGGTGGTGGGGTGGCTATTGTTATTTGGGAGACCCTGTTTCCAAGGGAGGCCACTGCTCCAGAGATAGGCGGGTATGAGACCCTCCTTCTGTGGTGTGGGCCTGAGGGTTGGTTGGCCGTGCTGCTTACATACCTTTCCCCCAGCTATGTTTCATCCGCCCTGCCTGGGCTGCTTGATGCCATCTCGGGGGTGGCGGTGGAGTTCCCAGAGCTCATGGTTCTGGGTGACTTTAACTTGCCTTCCCTGGGATTGGCGTCGGGTTTGGCCCAGGAGTTCATGGCTTCCATGGAGGCCATGGGCCTGACCCAGATAATAGATGGCCCGACTCATGAGGGGGATAACATGCTCGACCTGGTTTTTCTCTCTGAGCAGTGGTGGAGTGGTCTAGGGGCGGTGATACAATTACCCTCCCGTTCCATGGTCAGACCACTATCTCCTGCAGGCTGGTCTTCCATCGAGCTATCCCACACGCTGGGATGAGGAGCCACTTAGATGGTTCTGCAGAACTGGGTTCCCACTCACAGCCCTGCCGAGGTCCTGGCTGTCTGGCAGTCGGCTGCGGGGGCTCTCGACAGGTCGATCATACCCTTACTGGTGGCGGATCCGGTCAGCTCCTGGTATAGCAAGGAGCTCCGGGAGATGAAGTGTCATAGAAGGACTAGAGAGCAGATGGAGGCTGACTGGCTCTGGATCTGACCGAGGCCCAGTTAAGAGCCCATAGGACTTACCTGGTGGTGGCTGAGAGATCCTACTCCGCCCTCATAGCATCCATGAGACAATCGCCCAGCTGCCCTGTTTGGGGTTACCGCTCCTCCAGTTGGGGCGGTGGACCCTAATGGGGCAGAGCTGAGAATTTAGTTTGTATCTGCAGGATAAAATCGCTCCGGATCCGGGAAGGGTTGTCCTCCGGATTGGCAGTGGCCTGAGGATGGTGATCTGGCGGCAGCTAATGTGATCTGGACTGAGTTCGATCTTGTTTCTGAGGATGAAGTGGACAGGATTATGCGGCTGAGTTCCACCACATGTTTATTGGACCCGTGCCCTTCCTGGTTGGTTTATACCTCCAGGGGAGGTCACGTGCGGCTGGCTCGGGCAGTTGTCAGCGCCGTTAAGGGAGGGGCGTTCCCTACGCTCTGAAAGAGGAGGTGGTGAGGCCCCTCCTGAAGAAGCACCCTTGACCCAGCTGTGTTGAACAACTTTTCGTCCAGTCTCCAACCTTCGTTTTAGCGAAGGTTGTTGAAATGGTGGTTCACCAATTGCCACTTTTCCTGGAGGAAGCGACTACCTGGATCCGTACCAATGGGTTTCCGACCGGGTACAGCATGGAGACAGCATTGGTGGCTGATGGATGATCTCGCTAGGGCACGGGACAGGGGTTGTCCTCTGTCCTAGTCCTGTTAGATCTCTCAGCGGCTTTATATATCGACCATGGTATCCTATTGCGGCGTCTCGGGGGTTGGGAGTGGGAGGCACTGTTTTGCGGTGGTTCTCCTCCTACCTCTCGGGGTTAGCAAACAGTGTTGGCAGGGGGCAGAGGTCAACTCCAAGGTACCTCACTTGTGGGGTGCAGCTTGAGTCTCTCACCCCTCCTGTTCAACATTTATATGAAGCAGCTGGGTGAGATCATCCGTGGCTTTGGGGTGAGATCATCAGTATGCTGATGATACTCAGCTATACATTCCACCCCAGGCCACGTCAGCAATGCTCTCTCCATGATGTCCCGCTGTCTGGAGGCTGTGCGGATCTGGATGGACAGGAACATGCTTCGACTCAATCCGGCCAAGACAGAGTGGATGTGCCCACATCGGTCCAGTTTGAGGTTCCATCTTTGCTCATGGGGGGAGGTGTTGCCCCGTGGACAGGGCACAGAATCTGGGGTCCTCCTGGATTCATGGCTCAAATTGGAGGAGCAAGTGGGGGCGTGGCCAGGGGCCTTTGCCCAGATCACGGCTGGTTCGCCAGTTCGCCCATTCCTGGACGGGATGCCCTGCGCGCGGTCACTCAGGCCCTCATCTCTCCCTCGACTACTGCAATGCTCTCTACCTTGGACTTCCTTGCGTACCACCCGAGAGGCTGGTGCAGGCGGCCGTGCGGGGTTGTGATGGGAGCTTCGATACTCCCATGTTACACCCCTCCTGCGGCGACCTGCATTGGCTTCCAGTTGCCCTCGGGTGAGATTCAAGGTCTTGGTATTAACATTTAAAGTCCAACAGGGCATGGGTCCAGGTTATTTGAGGCGGCTCCTCCCAATATCAAATGCTAACCGCCCTGTAAGGG